>JAQQZU010000017.1:9931322-9946188 GCA_030068025.1 Parauchenoglanis punctatus
GCCCAGGGTGTACCCCGCCTCTCGCCCCAAGATGCTGGGATTGGCTCCAGCTTCCCCGCGACCCAGACGGATAAAGTATTATAGATGATGGATGGATGGATGGAAATTCGAAGTAGCATAAAGAGACTGTACACATTATTTAGCATTCTTTTAGCTCCAAGAGTGGTTTCTCAGTTGTCTGTAATATCTTAAATTACAAATATTCACCAATATGCCATCTGAACCGCTTCACTTTCCATTCCTACGAATTCTTACGAGCACGTACATACACACATAAACTCTCACATTTGGTTGCAATTACTTGTTTTGCTCTGGGGTTATTCCATAAGAACAACTGGTGTGTGTGTGTGACGCTTCCATTTCATCAGAAACCCGAACACTGCATATGCGCTTCAATTCATGACGTAAATCGTAAAACAGTAATTGCATGTGTTCCAAAGAAGGTATTTCCAAAACATGGCACCACAAACATGTACCTGTAAAACACCAAACCACAAGGTACACTAATTATGGAAAGAAAGGCTTATATGAAGGAACACTATAACTGTTTTGCAGCTACTGAGATAGAAAAACAATATATTTTTGTATATTTACTAAAAGTAAATGTTCACAAAAAAACAAAACAAAAAAAAATAAAACTGCATTGTTCTCTGGACCTACCGTGCATATTTAGAAGCACATTACACAGGATTTCCTCTTGATTATGGTTGTATTTATGTTGGATTTTATATTGAAAATGACATTAAATAATCTTTATTTAACAGTGCATGAGATTTTCTTGTTTAAAAAATAAAATCATATTCCAACTTCACAGTGATATACTTCTACATCAACTATATAAAAAAAGAATGTATTTGTGGTTTATGTATGCGAATTTATGCATGTTTAATTAGATAAAGCCTATGTGATTTAAAAAACTCCAATATAAAAAAAACTTAGAAGAATAGAGGGATATCAACAATCAACTGGCAAAACAGATTATAATATCTATCATTTAAAAAAAAAATCATAACCCATTTACTTTTAGAAATAAATATACTTACATTCACCAGCCAGTTTAACAGGATCACCAGTGCCAGGAGCAAACATCTAATTAGCCAATCATGTGGCAAGAGTTCATAACATGTTTTTCATGTTTTTTCCCCATTGTGAAGTTTGATGTAAACATTAACTGAAGCTCATGATGTGTGATCTGCACGATTTTATGCATTGTCCTGCTGCCACATGACTGACTGATTGGATAATTGCTTGAAGGTGTACAGGGGTTACTATTATGGTCGCCATCATAATTCATTCTTGTAATGCTGCTGTATTGAGAATGGTCTACAATTCTTATTTGACTTAACTAAATAATAGAGTTGCAGTCAAAAGTTTACATACACTGACCTGAACATCATCATGGACATGAATTTCATGGCTATAATTGGGCTTTCAAGTACTTCTTTGAACTGTTCTTTTATTGGGGAAGAAGTATTGTACAACATACATCTTTAATAGAAAAAAAAACAAGAATTCGGTACACAACTTTTAATTTATTTATGGCCATGAGCAAAAGTTTTCAGAATGGCACAAGTATTGGTTCTCACGAAGTTTGCTACTTCAGTGTTTTTAAATCTTTTTGTCAGATGTTTCTATGATATACTGAAGTATCATTACAAGCATTTCTTAAGTGACAAAGGCTTTTATTGGCAATTACATTAAATTTATGCAAAGAGTCAATATTTGCAGTGTTGGCCCATCTTTTTCAAGACCTCTGCAATTCGCACTGGCATGCTGTCAATCAACTTCTGGGCCAAATACTGACTGATTGCAGCCCATTCTTGCATAATCAATGCTTGGAGTTTGTGGGTTTTTGTTTGTCCGCCCACATCCTGAGGATTGACCACAAGTTCTCAATCGGATTAAGGTCTGGAGCTTTTCCTGACCATGGACGCAAAAAAGGTATCACTTTTGCCTTATGGCACGGTGCTCCATCATGTTTGAAAAGGCATTGTCACCAAACTGTTCTTAGATGGTTGGGAGAAATTGCATCGGAGGATGTTTTGGTACCATTCTTTATTCATGACTGTGTTCTTAGGCAAAACTGAGTGAGTGAGCCCACTCCCTTGGCTGAAAAGCAACCCCACACATGAATGGTCTCAGGATGCTTAACTGTTGGCATGACACAGGACTGATGGTAGCGTTCACCTTTTCTTCTTCAGACAATCTTTTTTCCGGATGCCCCAAACAATCATCATCATCAGAGAAAATGACTTTACCCCAGTCCTCAGCAGTGGAATCCCTGTACCTTTTGCAGACTATCAGTATGTCCCTGTTTTTCTTGCAGAGAAGTGGCTTCTTTGATGCCTTTCTTGACACCAGGCCATCCTTGGTCTTTGCCTCACTGTGCGTGCAAATTCACTCACACCTGCCTGCTAAAATTATTGAGCAAGCTCTGTACTGGTGGTGCCCCGATCCTGCAGCTGAATCAACTTTAGGAGATGGGCCTGATGATTGCTGGACTTTATTGGGCACCCTCAAGCCTTTTTCACAACAATTGAAACTCGCTCCTCAAAATTCTTGATGATCCAATAAATAATTGATTTAGGTGCAATCTTACAAGCAGCAATATCCTTGCCTGTGAAGCCCTTTTTGTGCAAAGCAATGATGACTGCACGTGTTTCCTTGTAGGTAACCATGGTGAACAGAGAAAGAAAAATGATTTCAAGTACCACCCCCCTTTTAAAGCATCCAGTCTGATATTGTAACTCAATCAGCATGACAGAGTGATCTCCAGCCTTGTCCTCGTCAACACTCTCACCTGTGTTAATGAGAGAATCACTGAAATGATGTCAACAGGTCCTTTATTGGCATTGCTAAAATGCATTGGAAATGTTTATTTTGGGATTAAGTTCATTTTTATGGCAAAGAGGAACTTTGCAATTAATTGCAATTCACTCTTCATAACATTCTGGAGTATACGCAAATTGACATGATAAAAACTGAGACAGCAGACATTGCGAAAAGTAATATTTGAGTCATTCTCAAAACTTTTGGCTACGGATGTACACTTAGATTATTAAATCAGTGGTGCTTAAAGTTCCAAAATGTCTTTTAATTGGCCAAGACCAAGGCCTCTTAACTTCCTGTTAGTGGTCATGATTGGCTACAGCTGGTAGCTTCTCCGTGAACATAAAAAGAGTTTGTTTGACAGCACTCATTAGATTGATTACCACGCAACACAAGGGGAAAGTCCAAGGAGCTCACTACAGAGCCGCAAAAGAAGATAATAGATTTACACAATTCAGGTATGTCTCTTTATAAATAACTGCTGATTCCAAAACAATTAGCTCAAACCATTGAATGTAGGACACAACAACAGCTTGCACAAAAACTCAGAACACAGCAAAACTGAGTCTAACAAAAAAAACACTCCATTGCAGAAAAATAGCTCCAATATAAAGAGAACACCAACTTAACAGTGCACTTTATCAGCAGTGATAAAGTATCACAACAGTACAAAAACAGCAGCATGTAGTTAAACTTAGAAAAAAGCAAGCAGCAAGGTGTTCCTTCACTTGTACAGTAGTCCAAGTGAGTGGCTTTGACTTCCATCACTTTCAGAGTAGCATGGTGAATAGCGCTTGCTCTTGTCAGATGGCAGGGCTATGCAGCTGCAGTCGTCACAGTAAGTACAAGTTATTTTGAGGAGTAGCCACTTTGTTGGAAGAAGACCGAAACCGTCACATTTAGATTAGAGGAAATTGCTTTGCATGGTCAGAACCAACCCAGGAACCATCAAGGCACAGGCCTGTCATGAGGCTGCTGGAACACTGTCTACTGTCAGTGAGTTTTACATCTCCACGCACTAAGAGGCTGTTGTCCAAGAAAGAAGCTCCTGCTCCAAAATCAACACCTTCAAGCTTGAATAAAGTTTGCAGTTGACTACATGGACCAAAAAAAAAGCCTTCTGGAGGAATCTTTTATGGTCAGATGGGACAAAGATTTAGTTGAGGAATCAATCTGTAAGCATGGTGGTGGTAGCATCATGCTCTGGGGCTGCTTTGTTGCCAGTGGAACTGGTGCATTGCTCAAAGTGGATGGAATAATGAAGAACCTTAGATTTCTTCAGCATAACCTCAAATCACCAACTAGATGGTTGAAACTTGGACACAATTGGGTGTCCAACAAGACCATGACCCCAAATACACATCAAAACTGTTTGTGGAATGGATAAAGCAGGCTAACATTAAACTTAAAACAAGTCCTGACCTCAACACCACTGAAAATATGCGGACTGTGTTTAAAAGTCACGTCTGTGCCAGGAAACAACAGGAAACTCTACCAATTCTGCCAAGAAGAGTGATCAAATATCCAACCATAATTCTGCTAGAAGCTGTTGTTGATGGCTACCAAAAGCATGTGATTAAGGGGAAACTTGCTAAGGGACTTTTAAACAAATATTAAGTGTGCTATATATTTTTGACCCTGTTTTGTTTTCAGAAAATCCAAAATAAATTAAAACGTGTGCACCAGATTCTTGGCTTTTTTTCTTTTTTTTTTTAACTATTAAAGGGGTACCTTTGTACCCTATTCTTCCTCAGAAAATAAAAAAACAGTTCAAAGAAATCACAAAAAGCCATGTAATTAATGTCCGTGTATGTAAACTTCTGACATTATGCTGAAGTGATATTTATGACCACTATGGTGGATTTAATCTAACAGGAATACAGTGTTAATGCAATAAAATAATACAGTAGGATGAGCTTATTCGTAGTCATGACCTGTGGACAGTAAAATGTTTTAAGTATTTAGTGGCTTTTGTGATTACCATTTCAGAAATTATGCTTTGTACCTGACATCTTGACTTTTAATGACTGCGTGATTATATGTTATGCACCTTCAGGGCTGGTACGATAGGAATGCACTAGCAAGCTGTTACTTTATATCTTGGCTGACAGCCTTGTGTGGGAAAAAAAAACTGTATATTGTTCTGTCACTGACATGAAAATGTATACTGTAGATGATTGCAGTATACTTTTATGCATTACCATTGGCACAATTATTTTAATAGAGCAAACCATTTTCACAACTTGTGGCAAATCTGAATAAAATTAGGTTTGATTTGATCCAAACAAGTTTCTAAGCAGAGGCATGATATCTAACCCTGTCGTTGTCCCTTAAACTTAAGTGTTTATTTGCATGTTATTCATATTTGCATATACATTCATTTGTTAATCGCATGTAAGACCATGTAAGAACAATAAACTAATTTGTCTCATTCATTTCATCTTTGTATTATAAATTTGCCAAAGTGGTGTTAGGATGAAAAAAAACAAACGGGTCTTAAGGCAGAAATAAAAATTTTCTAACTTCACTTAACTTGCTTGTCAACTAAATAATTACTTTAAATTAGTTTCAAGAATCTAAGCTGGTTCTAACTTCCTAATGTGTTTTTTTTCTTTTTTTATTGATAAGCGTGACTGCCATGTATTATCATTCCTAAGAACAAATAGTTTCACACACTATTTGATGAATGTCAAATGTCAAAGAAAAAAACAACTTATGCACATTTTTCTGCACTGTGCCATGTCACTTAAATTACTTCATATAAAAATTCAGAATCCAATTATTATTTTAACTCTTAACAACTCTGTTTTTATCCTTTTTTTTAAAGTAGCTTTTATTGTCATTATTATGCTTTATCTTATCTTCTGCCTTATCAAAACATTTGAGATAAGGAGGCACATGACTAAAACTAGTTCGGTCACTGTCATGTCTTTCATCAACATCACGGGAATTGGTAGCGATATGTGTCAAAGTCATTACTGGCACTCATGCCTTTTACTGCCTTCTGTCATCATTCACCATAAAACTATTACACAATTGTTGCTTTTAATTGTTTCATGGTTTTACACTTGATTTCAGCACTGATTATCTAAACCAGGAAATATACAGAACATATGAAATATTCGTTACAGTGAAAAAAAAAAAAACCCCAGCTTTTTTAGAAAGCATGTTTCAGAGGTCCATGGTACAATGTTTGGGTGAATTCCAAATGGTCTGAATTATCATGCATTTATAAGCAAAGGATTTAAAAGAAAAAAAAATTAACTTTCCTTTGTTTTCCCACACTTTTACTTTGCTAAATGTTTTAAGACAATTTGGAATTTATCATGAATTAAATAAATGATAGCTTGTAATTATTACAAATTTATATATACTAAATATTATATATTAAATCTAAGATCTGCCCAGGGTGTACTCAGCCTCTCATCCAAGGTCATGGGATTAGCTCAGCTTCCTCTGCAACCCTGATGGATCAGTGGTACAAATAATAGATCATGAATGGATGGATGTTATATAGTATTTAAAATTTCAAGGGGGTGAATACTTATTCATTCGTATGTATCAATGTATTATTAATACATTGTCATTCTGTTTCTCTTCTCACTCGTTTATCCAGAAAACTGATTGTAGATGTGAATAGTGAGAAAAAGAGCCAAAGGCACAAGTTTAATGACTACTGTGATCTTCCATACGCAGTGTGTGTAATTACAGTGTGTGTGCACATGTGGGTGTGTACAAGACAAAGCTTCACCACTAAGCCCACTGTTAAACGTGTGTTGAGCTTGACTAATGAACTCAATATGTATTCAGGAATTTGTTTGATCTGTGGATGAACATAAAGCTTAATAAAATGTTTCGAGAATATTCTGATGTCTGAGATCACGCAAACTTCGCACAGACAGGCCCCCAGTTGGCCAGTAGGTTCAAACCCAGACCCTGCTAGCTATGAGGCAACAGTGATAACCAAAGCACCACCATGCTGTCTGCAACATAAACACATACCTATAAACAGATGAAATATATGATATAAGAGGATTTAAAAGATAATTACAGGACATGCTTTTTATTAAAAGTTGATTTTCCTATAACAACAAGCCCTGTTGTCTTTTATTCCTAATCTATGACACTACAAATTAACTCTGATCTTTCTTCTCATAGTCATCATACACACACACACGCACATACACGTCTTCAGTGCACAGCAAAAACTAATTAATTGGCCTTGCTGTTCCAATACTTTTGGAGGGAGCCGTACATATATTCTTCAGTTGAACGTGAACATATGAAGTTGATTTAATGATATATTTCTATCTTCACCTCATATAATTACAGGATTACTGGCTGCTCCAAAGAAATGCCAGAAATTTTTCTCTCTTAACTTCAAGCTACAAGAATGTCATCTTTGCATTTGGGTTAAAGGTAAAGTTAAAGATGTTATCACTCTGTGTGTGGTGCGCATATGTGTGTAAAAGGTTATCCTTTTCATTACGTGAACTACTTTTTCTCTTTGTTAATTATAGTCCTAAATCTCTGCACAATAACCAACACAAATGGAGGTAAACAAACAGTATGAGCCTAAAAAAGAGATATACAGGCACAGATCCAACAATTTACTTCACTTAGTATTGCACTAGCCTTTGATCATTTAAAATTGCCTACAGAAGATGATGATAAAAACAGCTTGAAAACATTGATTTGCCCATATCCCATGCTTTTTGTTTGTTAATCTAGTTGATTTATTCATTTAGCTAGGTCTAATGAAAAAATGGTCTTCAAATGAAGCTAAATTGAACGAGAGCACTCTAATTTGCTTTGACATAAGAGTTGTACTTCTTCCACACAAGCTAAGCCTATGAATTATAAACCAAAAGTGGCATTTCTTCTAATCAATGATCATAAACCAGCAGTTCAACATGCTTTTGAAGAGTGACATTTTTTGGTTTTATACCCATCATTCCTACTTCCCATCACCCAACTCCTTTGTGTCTAGTTTGCTGTTTAGCATTTAGTTTGGTTTGCTGCCAGTCTAAGAAAGCAGATGAAAAATTCATATACGGGGAAGTAAACTGGGTGATGTCATCCTTTTATTAATTCAAGAACACTGTAATGGATTTGGACTGACATTCCATCCAGGGTGTATTCCCTTCTTAGGTTCCTGGGAGAGGCTCCAGATCCACTGTGACCCTGACTATAAAGTGGTTATAGAATATGAATGACTAAATGTAATGGATTTGTCAGAAGTATGAAGACTGTCAGCTTTCCCATAAACAAGAGATGTGTTGAGAGCAGGAGAAACAGATAAGAAAAAAAGGATAATAAGTACAGATGGAATGTCCATATAAGGATCGGGACTTATTGCCATTCCTTAAAAAAATATGAGCGATGAAATGTGAAGCTTCTTTGAAAGATTCAGGTAGAATTTGCAAAGCGATCAGTTATATTTATTGGCCAACATCTATCATAATATAATGCTGCTTGTCATGTCACCATGCTCGAAGATACAGTTCCCATGGAAACATGACATCACTGCAGAGAAACAGAAGAGTGAATGACTTTAGAGAGCTTCACTGAAATGATTCTCATCACCAGTATGGATTTAGCCCAGGCTTACACAAATGGGTTCAGCTTTCAGGCACAGATACTGGGAAAAGGATTATATTAAGCCAGGAGGAGCCATAATGCAGGAATAATTCATTCAAGATTAAAAAGTTCATTTCTCAATCTCAAGGCTACAGCAAACAGCTAAGAAGCTCAAAGTTTATTTGTGGTGAATTTCCATTGAAATGGCTACTGATACATTAAGAATCACTTGGTATCTTATGTATGTAAGGTGTAATCAATCAAGCAGGAACTGTCAAAGAATTTTGACTTTAAAAAGAATTTAGTTTTGCCTCTGAATCAGTTTCAAATAAACTAAATGAAACACATATTTGGTGACACTACACATTTTATAAAGCTTTATTACAATACAATAGTAATTTGGTAACCATGAATTAAAAATATGTCCTAGACACTGTAATAATGTTTCATGAAACTCCAATAATACACCAAATACTGTAATTAAGTCCTTGATTTGTGCCTGGTAGTGTGTACGCAACATTCTGTCCTGCCATGCTTACTTAGCCTTGCTTTGTCTTGTGCTTACCCTCATATTTCTAGTAATACAAACTAAAATTACTGGTCTGTTTATGTCACATCCTAATAATTTATCGGTTCGTCTGCTTCAGATCTCTCGTTAAATCCGGTCTGCTAATCTAGCTTTTGTTACATTTTCTACTTCCTTGTTCTTATTATAGTCCGTATAAGAACCAAAAGGTTATTACTCTTATTCTTATTACACATATTAATCATAATGACCCATGAAGCATACAAAACTATTGTTATTACATACCTGGGCATAAATATAAGGTTCTTCTTCTTCTTCTAATTTTCCACTCAATCTCCATTCCCTTATAAGGATATTCTTTGACAGACCATGACAAAATTTGCTCATAGCAGTTTCCCATTATACTTTGTCATTATTTTATGTGATCATGCCAATAAATTTACTGAGCTGAAATGAGCACAAGAAAGCAAAATGATTTCTTCATTTCCCATTTGCCCAAGCAAGCATGAAATGTGAAAAATACAACCTTAGAAAACCTGATGTTGCAGTTAATACTTATGATAACAAAATGATG
Source organism: Parauchenoglanis punctatus (assembly GCA_030068025.1). NCBI lineage: Eukaryota > Metazoa > Chordata > Actinopteri > Siluriformes > Auchenoglanididae > Parauchenoglanis > Parauchenoglanis punctatus. Next base: position 9,940,832 of record JAQQZU010000017.1, read on the forward strand.
CTTTATATTTCTGTAAGAGAACATTGAGGTAAGAGAACATTAAGGCAAGAGACCTTGAGAAATCCATTAGAGTTAGTCAGGAGCTCAAGAATCCCCTCATCTGCACAAATGAGAGAAAGCTCACACATTAGCTGATTATGACATGGACTGAATGCTAATGTTTTCTTTAGTGAGTAGAACCTAAATTCTCCAAAAAATCACTTCTTAAGAAAAGGTCAAAGATCATATCTAATGATGCTAATCATCTAATCAGACGCTAATCATCTAATCATGCTAATATAAGAGAATGAGCCATTGAATAATCTAAATGTAAAATAAGATTACTAAAGCACTAAAGGATACAGGTGATTTCACGATCAGGATGACCTTTAGCAGGTCCGTAATCATTTGGATTATGTTAGAGTAATTTTAGGCATCTATCATAGTACACTGGAGTTGAAATTAAACTATGAACAAAATGCAGACTTTCAGCATTAATTTAAGCATTAACATTTACATCCATGGTTAATTTTATATAAAAGTAAGAATTTATTAAGAATTTACTTTAATCTATAATTCAGGTAACGGTGTACTTTCAAAATGTCATCACAAGATCATTGAGTAGAAAAAGAGAATTAGAAAAAACTGTTATATTTTCTTCTTCTCATGATCTTCAGAATATCAGATTGCAATTTCAGGTTTAACCTGATAAAGGTGAAGTGCGTGGTGGACCTGTGGTGGATGAATTCATATAACAGTGTTAATTAAATACAATGGGACCTAATGATAATGTAAACATAGGTTGAGTGAATCTCTCTCATACCATACTCACTCGGGTGTTTTTGGAACGTTAGGAGACACCACTAAGGGAAGTTGAGTGAAGCTTCTATCTTTCGCGGTTTTCACCTTTTCCTTACAGCATTATGAACACCTGGTATGAGCAAGACAACCAAGGACAAGACACAGACCATACAAAAGACAGAACAGACAGAAAAGTTGCTGGAACAAAGTTCTTTAAATTAGGTAGCATTATAAGGAAGAGCAGTTCTGATGCACTCAGAAAAACAGGGAAGTCAGTATAGTGAACTCAGGGTAGTGCTAACTTGCTGCAACCCAGCTCTTACTGCAGGCCAGAGAACAGGAAAATGAGAAGCAGAATGTAGCAACGGCAATGACAGGAGAAACCCCTCCAAGTGCAATACAGCTGTGACGCTACACTCTGCAGCTCTCACAAGGATACTAGAAAAACGGTGCAAACAAGGGCCACATAGAGCCATGCACACCAGCTTCTCCACTCCCTTATTCACTCAGCCTTCACCACTTTATAGCTCGCTGACTTCTGCTGTAGGGTAAATGATTAGGATCCTCCAGCCATACCGGGTTTCCCAGCCCCGCCTCCGTGCGTGCACTCAGCTCTCTCTCCCCGCCCACTCTGCACTGTGGGAAAGGTGTCCACGGCTCAGTGGGGTCTCGAGGCGGGGCTCACTCAGAGGGGCGGGGCTCACTCGGAGGGGCGGGGCTCACTTGGAGGGGCAGGGCGCGTGCTGCGCACTTGCAGGTGGCGGGCCGATTAGCCACAAACGTCACACCTGGATTTGGGAGCCTCTGGCTAAACCACTTGTAGCCAACCTACTTCATTGATTGGATCACTAGCAACTTCCTATTTACTATCTGTTTTTTTGTCCTTAATTTTTCACACAGTGATTCATTGTTTCCAAGTATCTACAGAGCAGCAGGAACTGTGATTTTCACTCACTACTGTTTCTGACTTACTGACTAACTATGCCTACTGTTGTGGCCACCCAGAGGGAAGCGCAGACCAAGGACTGCAACCAAGGGCACCAGAAATGCTACTGACTGCCAGAGCCCCAGGACATAGGCCATGGAAACTGTTTTGCCATTCAATCATATGGACCCAGTGCATTGTACAGATAGGTGCTATTTCTGCAGGAACAGAAAGACAAGGGCAAGTCTCCATTTACATTGAGGGTATATGTAGCAGTCATTGCTGTGGCACTGTAAAACGATGAATGATGCCACAGCAATGCTGAAGGAAGCAAGGCATGTTTGCCCACCACATTCCCCCAAGGGGCCCTTAGGTCCTTCACTGAAAAGCTCATACTGGATGTTGAACTGAAATGGAGCTCTCTGAGCTGCCTTCTTGCTAGCAATAATTTCAGCAAGAAAAGCTGTATGCTTTAGTGACAAGCCTGCCCTGCATACACTGAGAGCCAGATGGTGCAGGAGTTGCCTAACCCAGGGTTCCTGCCTTAGAGGTTATTTTATATCAAAATACGATGTCATACTATCACCATGTGACTTTGTGGTAAGGTCTTGGCATATGTGCAGACATGCTCAAGAAAGTATTCATGTGGTAAAACATTGCTCTGGTGGTTATGCGGTCTTCACAGAACCACAATTATGTAGTTGGATGGAACATGCAAAAATGCTGTTTTCTAAAATAGGTTTTTATTAATGTTTTAAACTTACCTACATTTACTTAACATACATACTTGTAAATATAATACTAGTTATAATACCAACACTAACCTACTAGCAAAGCTCCTTGTTACCTACTGTCAAAAATCTCATATGGAGTTAAAACTACATATGCAACTTCTTGTTTTAGTGACTTTAAACAGAAATTTGACCCTGTGTACAATATTAAGTGCTGTAGTGCACTTAAATGTTTGATTCAATGTTTAACGTTGATTAAAATAATAATTCACTAATACTAACTATTTTATCCAGGGTTCTGGTGGATTCAGGAACATGAGATGAGAAGCAGGAAAACACACAGAATAGGACATCCATCCATCACAAGGCACCATGCATGTAACACATTCACACTATAGCCAATTTGCTCACTGGCATGTATGAAGCAATAAGATTAATAAAATAATTTAAGCAGGTTAAGCATGATTAATACCCCATTCACATGATGTAATGGTTACATTTCATTAATCTGATCACCTGTTCCAGTTGTAGTGAACATTCTCAATGAACTGGAATGCTAAATGTTGTACTTAAGCAGAGGAACATGCGTGGCAGCTGATTATCTGATTCACTAGTTGCTGCTGTCCAGGTCAGATTAAATCAATGCTTTAAACCTCTATTGAATAATTAATATGCCTCCTACACCACTGGTCCTGAAGGGATTTTCAAAATAAACCCATAACAATAGTGGAAAAGGATTAGAACTGATTAAACATTCATCAAGAGTTGCCTGGAGTTTGTCATTTAGACTGATTAGATTTCCCCCACTGGGTAGTGGTGTGATGTTCTCTCTCTCTCTCTCTCTCTCTCTCTCTCTCTCTCTCTCTCTCTCTCTTCAATTATAATCTCAAAGCCCTGTCAATGTTAAGTGAACACCAGCTTTTGGTGCATGTAGGTGGTGGTGGAGGCTTGCGCTAGTCATTTTTTAAGATGGAATGCATGCTGTACTCATTCATCAATATGTCCCACCCATCTGTTTATCCTACATCTCCCTCTCTGGCTGCTTTCTGATGACTCACCACAGACTGCGGTACTGTAGCTTGCACTATTTATTTCAATTTGGCTGTAATGCAAAGAAGAGTTTCAATAGAACTCTGTGACACATGCTAATGTATTGCATGCAGACCAGATAAACAGTATTGAATTGCTGTATTTTCCCGAATGCTGTTGTTGAGATAATTATATTAAGGATTGTAACAAGTTTCTACTTCTTTGTACAAAGTCCACTTAACTTTCAACTTAATGAGGCTTGAAATCAGGGTTATACAGCACAATCAATATTTTCAGGTGTTTTTATTTCACATAGGATTATTTTTTTCCTGTTATCAGTGTTTACAATTGTGACAGTAAAGTGCGAAATGAAACAGATGAAGTTCCAAACACTTTGTTCCACATTGGTGCCAGCTTGTTTACTACTCATAAAATCCCATAAAGTCAAGGGAATTTTATTTTGCACCGGGACATTTCATTTTGTTAGATTTGCTATAATTAATTGAAATATATATTTTCCCACTGGCTTAACGTCAAAACGTTTGAACAGTGAGAGGGTGTCTGCTCTGCTTCTTCTCAAAATTAAAGATTTATATGACTAGGAAAATAACATGGAATGGTAATGCTAAATGTAATAAATTTAATGTCATGAACGATAACCTTATAAAGCATTTATGCATGCCATTTTTCATTTGTGTTTATGTTCTGTGGATGATGCTTTCATTCCTGGCATTCATTTCATGAATAATGCCAAAACCCAGAGGGTTCAAAATCACTATAAAGTGCCTTTGGTGTCCTCATGAGGATCACTCAGTCATCATGAACATATTGCAAAATAATGAAATTCTGAGGTTTTAATATACAGTTACACCTAAAATTATTCAACCCCTGCAAATTAGGTTTATTGGCAAAATTTTACAAACTTTCAGCTGTTTGCAATAAACAAATCAAACAAGAACAATTTAAATAGCTCAACACAACTAATAATACAGGTGGTTTCTCCACTTTCAACACAAAATAACACACTTCATTTTTAAAGTCAACTTTTAACTTTTAATTTTACTTTCAAAATTATTTAACCCCTTCATGACAATCATCTTTAATACTTAGTAGAGCACCCTTTTATTGTTATGACCAGCTGCAAATATGATGTATAGCCAGACACCAGCTTCTAAAAACCACAAATTTTTAAGTAATTTCATTATTATCAAAAGAGTTTTCCCATTAACTAAAATACTGTATATTGCTGAGAAAGGGACAAAATATCTTGCTGAACATGTCTATTTTATAATCACAGTGCAAGGAAAATGTACTTATGCTGCTTTGAATTCGTCCATGAAGGGGTGGACATGTTTCACAATTTGCTCGTACATTGTCTGCTTGCAGTAAATTTATAAAAAGTGCTGGAGTTTGATCAACATGCATTTCTAACAGCATAAAGGTCTACTTAATAAAATGAATATGAAGATAAATGGAAAATCTCAGCTTGTTTTTTTTTAAATTTTTTTTTTTTAAGCCAGACAACTTTTTCTGCTCTCAACTGCAGCTTTTATTCAGTGAGGTACTGTTGATGCTCGTCAGAAACATGGACATCATTAACCTTATGTCAATAAATTACTTTCTTTTTCCATGTTCTCTGGATAAAAGCAAGCCTTAAGATGTACAGAGTAATAGCATACTGTTGAAAAAAGTATTTGTAGGATTCAAACACCTGAATGCCTCCCTTTTTCCAAGTGTGTACTAGAATGTACGGTGGCTGTGAGTTGCTCATAGTGTACTTACATTCACACTCTCTTGCCTTGATAAATAATAAGTACATTACCAGTCAAAAGTTTGGACACACCTACTCTTTTTCATAGGTTTTTCTTTATTTTTTTTTTGCTTTCTACGTT
>JAQQZU010000017.1:9957801-10005837 GCA_030068025.1 Parauchenoglanis punctatus
ATTTATGGGGAAATGCATCCAAACTAATTTGGAGGAACTTTATTATGCAGCAAGACAATGATCCAAAACACATTGCCAACAAAGGACTTCATCAGGGGGGAAAATAGAAGGTTTTGGACTGGCCAAGTCAATCACCAGATTTGAACAAAATTGAACATGCATTTCACCTCCTGAAGAGAAGACTGATAAGATAAATACTGGAAAGGCATAACCAATGAAGAAACGAGAAATCTGGTGGAATCCATGGGACTTGGCTTGATGCAGTTATTGTGAGCAAGGGATATGCAACCAAATTTTAAGTATTTCTGACTAATTTAGTTGAAAACATTCTGTTCCGATACTTTAGCTCACTTGAAAAACTGGGTTGTTTGATACAAAAGGTGCTATGTTGTTTAACATATCTAGATTTAAATATCAGGAAATCAAAGCTGAAACTCTGATCTCTCATCTGATATACATCTTTTGATCTCACACACAAATGTCTTCAGTGCACCACAAAACAAATTTCATTGGCCTTGCTGTTCCAGTACTTTTGGAGGAGACTGTAAGTATAGTGCATTCAAGAGGAGTAAATATGTTATTCATATACTGTATAATGCAATAATGTGGGGGTGGGGGGGGGGGAACACTGCTCATGACCTGTAATGATAAAGAATGTCTACATTATAAGAACAAGAAGGTATTGTGGGAATAAAATTCTAAATGAGTATTTGATTAATTAATAACATTAGTCGTAGATTAGTAGTAGACTCGTTAGTAAAGTTTGTACAAAAAATATCAAAACAAATGATTAGCATTTTTATTTTCTTGCATGTCAGGTTTGTCAGTTTCATCCTCATTGTTTCCAAATAAGTGTAGTTTTCTTTGTTTCAGTTTAGGTTCCAGCACCTTTGGAGAGCTATTTTCTTTTCTTCTTTTTACCAGTTTTTCCAGTCACCTACTTTCCGGAAAAGTAGAGGAAAACCCCCCAAAAAACACCTCAAAGATTTTTTTCCTTATCAGCATCATTATAGATGCAGGGTGTAATCCTTGAAACACGCTCATGCTTGACGCCCACAATCATGCTGTGAGAATTTCAAAGCCGAGTGTGTTTATTCTGGCACATTGTGCATAAAGATGAAAGATAGAAGTAGAAACGCGGTAGACACCTGAGAGAACGTGTACCCCACACATGCACACAATGCGCTCGCTGGGGACTTTTCACCAATGCTGAATGCATAACATCAACAACAGTCAAAAAAAATCTTGTCATGTCTTTACCTGCCACAAAGCAAAAAGAGGCACATTCCACAGGCATAGCATTTTGACTGATGTGCATGTAAAGACATATACACATATATACTCGAATAAACCAGCAGTAAAAATCCATCCAACGTTGTGTCAAGTCTAACACAGAGATTCTCAAACCAGGGAACATTTTAATAGGATGTAGTTCTTGTTCCATAAGGAGCAAGCAAGAAGTGACATTAACAAGGAAAATCTCCCTGAGATGACATCAGGAAAAATCCTTCAGAGGATCCCATCCTCTTCTATGTGGCACCGAATAGTGTACTTATAAATCATTACTCTTCGACAACAGTATACTGTAAAGTGCAATAGTACTAAATGTGAAATTATGTTCTGCATAAGCATATTGTGAAAAAAAGTTCTGGGATGAGCAAAGGACAAAGGCCTTAATGGTTACAGCGGTAGTCCTTCGGTACAAGTCTACAATATTCTTCTGAGATTATTTACTAAACAAAGAATGAGACTTTCCACCATAAAGTGCAAGTCTTTACGGTATCCCGTCTATAGCAGCAGCAGGGGTCCAGAAAGTGAGAGGAGACACGGGATCGTAATCCAATTATTCAAACAAGCTCATTATATAAATGTGAATAGTGATTTTCTTGGAGCCATGGAGCTTTTTATTCTTGAACTTTCCATTGACAGAACACATTAAGACCAAGCTGACATTACTGAGGTTTGGATTAAACCCATTTTAATTCAAGTGAACCGTCAAACAGGTTTCTGACTATGTTGTGATTTCCAGCACTGAAACAAAATAAATATCATGGCTGTGCTTCATGGACTCCTAGTGGTCCCCAGATCCCCTTTGAGAACCAGTGGTCTAATGAATCAGAAATGCTGGAATACATCTCGCATACACTAGATTAATAGTTCTAGTTGATTATGCTGTTTGTCACACAGCCACTCCTGCATCATCTGATCAGTAATTAAACTTAGCACTCCAGCATTAGCAAGTTTCACTGTCGCTGCAAAACACGGCTATGTTGAGTCATGTTGTGCCATATCCCTTTGGCTAATGGAAGTTGTTTTATTCTTACATTGTACTTCCTGTTTGCTGTTAGTTTTAAATTACATCCAACTGTCATGTCAGTTATGAGAATGAAAGTCTTTTCTGTTAGAATGCTTTGTTAAGGGCATATAAATGCAAACACGGATATTCTGTTACAGTGCTGCATTCATTTGGGATAATGCAGCTGCTTATCATAGATATCAATTCAAATTAGTTTATGGACTGTGTAATTCCAAGTCCGACACTGTTTCAGATGTTTCCAGCTGAAATATACTTGCACTAGCTCATATTTAAAGACATGATTTATCAGTGATGGGTTAGAGTTGAGAAACATCGCCTTAACCTTGTAATTCTTTGATTGATGGGCATTCAGCTTGTATTTTTTCATAGTACCTGAGCCATCCGAACACTCATAAATGTTTATGTCGGACAGGGTGCACAAGGTCACAGGAAATTGGAGTGTACACACAAGCACACCTCTGACAAGAAAGTCTTACGACAGCCCTGGACTGAACTGTTGAAATATGGTATACAACATTACGTGTGGGCGTAATGTGTAAGAACAGGCTCAACATCTCTCTGATGAATCAGAATTAAAAAATAAAAAAGGTACATTCACAAACATGAATTCCATTTTCCAGGATACTTAGCGAACTCTATTATGATCTGCATATGGTGAACAACACAAATTCCACTTCCTAAGCTCGTCAGAGAGCTAATGAACTAATGTATTGATCACATGACACAATCTCAAACATAAGGGATAACAGTCAGGTTTGGGTGTTAGCTCCAATAAACAAAAGAGCATGAACTTTTTTCTCACTCACCATTTCCAGACCAATATCATGTTAATAAGAAATCTATTGTAAAATTAGTGGACTCAAAGGATGCAATGAAATGCAATTGCATTCATTGAAAGAAAAAAAATCCTAGATACCACAGCAACCAACTCGAATTGGACAGTTAACAATAAGTTTGGGTATTGTTGAATTTTATTGATTTATTTTTTTATCTAAAAAGAAAGTAAAATGTTTGGATAACAAAACATAACTTGTGACCATTCACAACTTTAATTAAAGCACTATATAATTGCAGTAAAGAGACTTTTTTAAAAAAATTTTTTTACGAAAATTAATGTCGGTTTGTGTATTTTAGCCTGGATAGCTCAGTTGGTAGAGTATCAGATTTTTAATCTGAGGGTCCAGAGTTCAAGTCCCTGTTAAGGCATGGCAAACACTTGAATTAAATAAACAGAGCTTTCTCTCTACATCCATGGCTGAAGTAAGGCTGCCTAATACCCAACTGTTCACTGCTCCAGCACAAGCTTACATTTATGGCATTTAGCAGATGTCCTTATCCAGAGCTTTGAAGTCTTTATCAGTAAATACATTCTGATCCTTTTTCACTAGGACCCAGGCTAAAAATACCACCAGTCTAAAAACTCTGCTGGCAGGTAATTAATAGAAAGCATTGCATTTCTTTAAAATATAAGAATCAATACTGAAAGTGTACCCTATTAGTACCTCATTTGACTTAATGAGGTACTGATTAGGTGGTCACCTGAACCAAATATTGTTTAATGAAGAAAAGTATAAAAACCACTGCGGTGGTCATCACTATCCTCTTGCAATAGGACCAGTTTGGATGGCAAAAACAGTACTACCACCTCTACCATAGGAAGACATCGACTGACCTAGACAATTATCCTAGAAGAAAACTTGCTTCTGACAATGTTCGCTAACTCTGAGGATCGGGTTTTCCAGCAGGACAATGCTCCATGCCACACAGCCAGGTCCATCAAAGTGTGGATGGAGGACCAGGTCAATACCCTGTCATGGACAGCCTGATCTCCAGACCCGAACTCAACTGAAAACTTCTGGAATGTGATCAAGGGGAAGATCAATGGTCACAAGTCATCAAACAAAGCTGAGTTGATTGAATTTTTGCCAGGAGTGTCATAAAGTCACCTGAGGACAAAGTGAAAGATTGGTGGAAAGCATGCCAAGATGCATGAACACTGTGATTAAATGTCAGGGTTATTCCACCAAATATTGATTTCTGAACTCTTCCTAAGTTCAAACATCCGTATTGTGTTGTTTAAAATTAAATATGTTCCTGATTTCTATGCATTATTCAAGGTCTGAAAACACTGCATCTTTTTTGTTATTTTGACCAATTGTCATTTCCTGCAATGAAATGCTCTACGTGACAATATTTTTATGTGAAATTTGGAGGAAATGTTGTCAGTAGTTTATGGAATAAAACAAAAAGGTTCATGTTACTCAAACACATACCTATAAATAGGAAAACCAGAGAAACTTAGAAAAAAATTTTTTTTGCAGTGGTCTCTTGATTTTTATATATTATATAATAATAATTATATGCTATCGGTTATCACAGACCCGAAAAGCAGAACCCTAGTAAGCGATCTACAACTTGACGAGTGTGATGACATTGATGGTGGTATTAGCATGACAGTTGAAGCTTCTGAACCTCTTTTGTTTAATGTACAGATGAGGAGGTGACAGAGCTGGACTGACTGAAAAAGTGCTAAAGCATTGCTTTATCACCCTCTTTAGGCACAGATGAATTGAGGGTTAAATCCCACTGGCACCAATATAAGTGGGTAGTGGAATGACATTGCGGGTAATGTAACTGTAAACCAACGTGAAAGTACATCATCATGTCAATGAAAGAATTTTGAACATAATTTTATTACAAAATAAATCTTGGACTATACTGAACGTGTTCATTCGATAAAAAGATTCATATACAAGAGTGGATTTTTCCATGAAGCACAAGCAATAGAGATAAATTGTGAATGCATTTGCTTTCACAAAGATCTGTGAGACACCAGGACATAAATCCTGCAAATGTGTGTGTGTGTGTGTGTGTGTGTGTGTGAGTACTGCTATCACTCTTAACCAAAGGCCTTGAACAGTGCTATAATATCCATGCTGTGAATTGGACTTTTCTCCAGAGCCCTGACAGCTGCTTTAAAAGGAAAGTGGAGGGAGAGGAGCAGCTTAATCACGCAGCCTGGACAAACAGCTGGCCGCGAGTCTGACTCAGACAGAAACACTGCAGCTTTGTGTGTTAAGTCCGTCTTTCAATAACAACTCAGATGAAGGTTCAGACCCCCATCATCAGGACATCAATTTTGTCAGTTTTACCTTTTTTGGCCTGAGAGAATTGTGCTTGTGAGTGTGACGCACATCCAATTTCTCTCTATTTTCCATTTCCGTGGATATCCCTTTATCCTTCCTGAGAGGAGCCATGACCATCCTCTAGAAACTTATTTGGATTTCAGTGGGTGTTGAACTCATAATTTCGGCTTCTTTGACCTGTTAAAGAAGCCGAATCTGGTTTATTTTCTGGCTTATGGCTTATTTTCCATTTATAATAAAGTCAATGCTAAATTATTTATTATTATTATAATGACTCACATAGGAAATGCATGTCATGCTATGTTATGAGATTAAAGATTGAACAGGAGGCAGTTTAAGTGGTCAAACAACAGCGATTAAAACAGAAGGAACAGTAGGAATAAGAAATGGGATTTTTTATAAGAAAATTCTGATAAGATTAATGTCTTTTTTGGTTGTTGGTTAAAGATGCCACAATGAATGCCACAAAAATAATACTAAATTGTAAACCTTCTCACTGGGGTGGTACTCTCAAAGGTCATCTTTTGTACTTTTAATATGTAAATTTTACAATGTAATGTGAAAGTAGCGAACCTTTACGTATTATTATTTAAGGATGTACATTTTAATTAGTGTTTAGTGTAACTGTTTAAAGGTAAACTATATGCACATTTCCAGGTAATAGATACACACTAAAAGTACAAAAGAAGTATCCTTGAGCATCACAGTGACGTACAAAGGAACAGTTTAGTACCTTTTCTTCTGAGTGTGCAGTGTTCTGGATGCAGATCTCCAAAATATCCATCAGGTCTGTTCATAATTGTTTATTTTACTATTCTGATTGATGATAACCTAAAAAAGGACTTGTATGGTGAGCACATGAACTCATTTCATGGGTTAAAAAATGTGTGAAATCATCAAACATGTGTGAAAGCATTGTTGTGGTGATGGTTTCAATGAGTAGACGTTTATTTTGTATTTTTGTAAGGAGTCTCCAGTGTTAGTGCCAGTGTAACAGTGTAAAGGTATTCCACAGTGGGAAAGTCTTAAGGACAGAGTGCTGTGCGCTTTGCACCTTTTTTGTCTTGCTAACCCCAAGGGAGAAGAAAGAGAAGCTGGCGAGGGAAAGACTGTTTATAGCTGCTATGATGTAAGTGATAACAAGAACTAACTCATTTACAGATGTTCCACAGCACTGAAATAGAGAAAAATAAGGTAAAAAAAAAAAAAAAATTAGGACATTGTTGCTATTTAATAAATAGGAAATGGTTAGCGTTGCCAAATTGTTGTTGTATAAGTACGTATAAAATACTTTTTATGGCACTGCTGATTTAACAATGCTTCCACTCATGACTAATTTGCATTCCTGATTCACTGGTTCTTAAGAAAGTTAAAAAATAAATAAATAAAAATAATCAGCAATTTTTCCCACAAAGGCTCTATGATTTGAATGATACCTAAAGATAGAGAAAAAGCAGCGCTGTTAAAAGGAACCCGTCCACTTATAAGGCTGAACGAGTGTGTTTGCCTCTGCGTTTGAGTGTGTGCATGGGTGTGTGCTGTGTGCAGGAGATAGTTAGCATTCATATGAATGTTTGCCCATGTGCCACTGTTGAACGGTATGGTTTGCTTGTTTTAAATGAAAGATAAGGCGTTATCAGATTCCCGGTGTAGTTTATGCTATTTCTGGAGAACTGTGTCCTTTTGTACACAAGTATGTTAAGCATTCACATAGCGTGGCATTTGCAAATAAGTTATTTGCAGCAACATGATGAAATGAGATAGTAGTTGTTATAGAGGCTGTGTGCAATACAGTGTGTGTGCTATATATCATAACTCATTACTAGGACTATTACCATAAAAGTCTTAGTATACATCTAATAAGATCTTGGATGTGAGGTTTAAAAATAGATCTTAAGGTTTTAAAGTTAAAAGACAAAACAAAAACAAACAAACAAACCAAAAAACCCAAAGCATTTATATATCTCACTCTATTTTATATTTCTCTTATAACTGTCTCCATTTGTATTATTCTGCTTTTATCTGTCATTCTTCTTAAATCATCTTCAGATTTTGATCTGATGGATTCCAAGCTAAAAGAAAAAAGAAAGAAAAAATAACAGAGCAATTGCCCCTATACACTCCTCACTCTACCTCTCTCTCCATCTTAACATTTATATCACAGAACGTTTGTCTTGTACAATGAAAGGCCAAGCTGTTTTCCAATGCAGAGCTCTCATTCCTTTCATGGCTCGCATACCTGCGTCTGTGGCATTTAAAAATCTTCTCAGCCTGCCCTGGTGTTAAAGGGCAACTTCACCAATCTTTTCAGAATTTAAATGTCTCATGCTTCATGAGAGTGCTGTCTGGCTGGGTAATTTTAGAAGTGTCGCGATGATAGGAGACAATGAAATATTAGGCAATGATTGCTCATGGGAAGACTGTGAGGCTGGAAGTGTTCAGCTAAATAGATGAACAGTATCCAGTCCTGTAAGTTGCGTTGCAGAAAAGTGGCTGCCAAATGAAGAAATAGAAAGATTTGGTGAAATGCGCTGTAGACCAGTGGTCATCAAACCTGTTCCTGAAGATTTACCTCTGTGAAGACGTTCACTGTAATCATGATCACCTGACCATCCAGTCATTTCCATAAGTCCTAAGCCAATGATTAGGTGGTCATGTGACCATGATTACGGTTGGAGCTAAAGTCTTCAGGGAAGTAGATCTCCAGGAACAGGGTTGGTGACCACTTCTGTAGATTGTAGATGATAATAACGCCACATTCTTTTAATCTATTGACTATGAGTTTGTCATGACTGCCCTCATTGAGTCCCTTAGACATGCCTTGGGCAACAACAAGTGGCTCAATTGTTTACCACTGAAGATACATTTAAGTCTCAATCACTCAATCATTCATCTTCTGTTACTGCTTTGTTCTTTTCAGGATTGCGGTGAATCTGAAGTCTATCCCAAAAACAAGACTGGAATACACCCTGGAATGGGGTGAACCAATAGCCCTGGAGCTGTGATAGATTAAGCTTTCAACTTTATAATCTGAGTAATACTGAATTCTTCTTCTTCTTCAGCAGTGCAGTATATGATGGACATATGGAGGATTGAAAACTACTTTCTCTGCTTTCAGTGCTGTAGCAGTGGTAAGAAGAAATGCAAATAACATGCATCCAGTGGAAAGCTAATTCACTGAAGGGGAAAGGACACAAGACATGAAAGGCACGCACTGGCTCCTTGCTTTCTCTTCATGCCGGACTTATCTAGACAAATTTTGACCTGTTTATTCATTAACAGTGTATTTTGAGCCAACAGCATTTCCTTTTTGCCTGCTAGGATGTTCTAGTTAGTAATGTTGGCACGTCTGTATATTTTGTCTAGGCATACAACACATTAATGTTTCTGTGGAGAGGGTGTTTTTTGTTGCCATCTTTTGACAAACACTGCCCCTGAATATGCAAAGCACAACGTAACACCGGTTAAACACGTCTGGGGTGCAGATTAGTTCCATTAAAACGTCTGTTTTGTGCCCTTGTATGGCTGTAGTGTAGCCAAGCTCTGTTTTGTGGGCATGTGAAACAAGGAAACGGTGTAACATTAAATGGGATGTTGAAGTACTGGCTCTATGTTGAATGCTGCATATTACTCTTCATGCAAGTGGATAGAAATAGTACTCCCCTCCAGTTGACACCTCAGCCAGCTGTATATATCACCTATTTCAAGCACAAGCCCAGTATTAACTCCATGGGAGTTAAAAAGCATCTGCTTTCAAATATGCTGCTTTCTCTGTGTGTTTTCTAAATTGCATGTGTAAAAGCTGTTATTTTATACAGTGTATTTTTTAATCCAATCAAGCACATGGTGTTTAGTCTTTCTGATTTCGACTCTGGTCTTTCTGTTACTAGTTTGTAGCGAGCCAATATCAGATTTTTAGTGACTTTATTGCCATGTGCACATGGTGCCTTGTACGATGAGACTCTTAGTTTGCATGCTGTCATGGGTGCTGCAGTGAAATGCTGTGTTCATTCTGCATTCGTTGTGCTAAAGTGGTAATTTGCAAGTTGTAATGACATCATCTCCCACCTTGGGACGTTCAACATGCGAACTGGCGAGAAAAGCATGGACGACTATATGAAAGTGTGTCTCTGAAGTTACTTTAACCGCACTGTGACTTACAGTTACAGACCTGAGTGCCTACTGGTTCTTTCCTACTATAGTGAATAGTCCTCACTCCGTAAACTGGGAAGGGACTAGTAATTGAGAAGCCTACCACAAGTTTAACAAGTTAAAAAATCAATTAAGAGGGTATTTTGTTTGGCTTTACTGATTGTAAGTGGGGAACTGCAGCATTAATATACAAGGAACTTTGTGCATATGATAATAAAGGTCTCTGAATCTTGATTTGACTTGCTTGTTACAATACTTAGGTACATGGTTCATTAACCCATAGTACCTTTACATTTACTTGAATTTAAACATTATTTTTTTTTTTAGCTTTGTTACATTTATTTTCTATTTGTAACATGTGATGAAGTGGCAGGACACAAGTGTGCAAACTCATTTCACAGGCAAGCAGAAACAAATAAGGCATACCCATAAGATGGATGGATGAATGGATGGATGGATGGATGCTTTATTGATCCCTTTGAGGAAAATTTAGACATCCCGTAGCTTATTTGATACGTACAAGCTAAATGAGAATAACAAACTGCAGGGAACTGTCACCATGATATAGCATGTGTCAGTGGAGGTAGTGCAAGGCATTTAACAGTGCAAGAATAATAATTACTGTATATAATAATTACTGTAAATAATATAAAATACAGACTATAATACATAATCAGAACATGGGAGAACTGGTACGGGTATAAAGCAGGAAGTACCCAGAACTAGAAAAGAATACGGAACTCAAAAACAGCAAGGATGTCAAAACAGTAAGGCTGAACAATAAAATACACTGAAACTAGAACACACAAAGATATAAATAGACAGACTAATTAAGGGAAGAACTGAAAATGGATGAGAACAATCAGGATCAGCACCAATCACACCAATCATATGACACATGACAGCAAAGCAGACATGTTGAGAAGCAATTACATAACTTTAGAGACAAAACAAAACACGTAAGCGCTGTTCCCACTGGGAGAGTGGGACTTCATGATATGACTAATCCCTGTAAGCCAATTAAAGGCAACGTATGCACATTTTTAACAATTCAACATTCAACCAAGTCAAAATAAAACACTTTCCTGATAAAAGACTATACTTCAAGAACCAAATGCAGCAAACAGAAGCAATTTCTGAGACAGCGGAGACAGAGAAGCAACCCCGGCCCAAATTACCAGCGATTATTTTTTACAATATGAAAGCTCTGTATTTAACTTAAAATATCACTTTGATGGTCAGTAGCAATTGCCTGTTGTGTGAAATATGTCTAAGTGTTTAAGTATAGGGAACACTCAGGATAACGTGTAAGGGGCCTCTTTGCTAGATCGCTATGTAGCTAGAAACATGTACGAATTAACATCCGCTAGCTAGCAAGCTACTGAAACCACAACAGCATTTGGCTAAGTCAGCTAGCCAGCTAGCTAACGTTAGCTTTCTTTATGCACCGTTGATAATTGTGGTGGTGTTCACTTCAGCATGGCTTACAGAAGCATGGCTTACTTGCTTAGTTAGCGTAATTGTTAAAAAAAAAATGCATTCCTCAGATACAGGACATTTTATTAACTTCACAAACTAAAATCAAATTACAGTTCCATATGTTTAAGATTGCTTTGATTAATTTCATTACTATTCTTAGTAAGCATAAACCATAAAACTTAAAGGGGTTGGCTCAAGTTTCCCAGAATCCTCTGCGCCATGTATAGATCGCCAGGTCGCTAATCACCATTTTCATTGCTTGCCACATTCCAAAAATAATTCGGTGACATCCTAGGCCATAGATCTTAAACTGTTACATGAAATTTCAGATTGTCAAAGTATCAGTGTTTTATATTCTTTCGCCCGATTCATTCAGTATGATTATTCCGTTGTTATGGACCCGAACCGGCCCCAGCCATCTCACAGGCAGCCACGAAGGAAAGAAAAGATGAAGCATATCGTGTTCAAAACTTCCATGTATGACACATAGATTAAGGAAAGGTTTGAGATGGGTTGCAAAGATCTGACTAATAGTGAATTTGTGGAGGTTTTGCTGCAGCGTGCATGCAGTGGCCTGTATGTAAACAAAGACAACACATTGGATTTTAGGAAGCGTGAGCTGGTCCCTTTAAAGAGTTTGAGGCAATTACATCATATGGGTTATATGGCTAAAAAAGGGAAGGGCTCTTGGGCCTGTAAATGTGTTTGGTTATTAAAACAAGGAACTTATGAGACTATATTAAACCTAGTATCAAGCAATATCCAAGAATTGTATCATATCTAGTGAAGCAAAGACATTTTGTTATTATATTAAGTTATACTGATGAAGATAAGGATTAAATTCAGTATGTTTTGCACTAGCTGCCACTACATGTTTTTGTGGAAATTTCAGTATCCTTTAGTTAGACTGTGTTGTCCAATGGAATAAAAAGTAAAGTCTACTTTCGTTCCATAAGCTGATTTTCCTCTTTTATTGGAAAACGGAGAAATAACAAAGTTCCACTGAGTGAATAATTTTAAAAGGTGCGTATTGAATTTATTATTGGTCTTATTTTGCATAAGAAAACAACTGAGCATGTTGTGAGTTGGACTTGCAGGTTCCAGTATGGCAGTTTGATGGGTGTCACATCTTGTTTGCAGAGTTAGCAACACTGAGAGAGCGAGAGAGCGAGAGAGAGAGAGAGAGTTGAGTTACCAGGATGAGATAGATCTTTCCTGCTCTTGAGCTTAGCATGCAAATCAAAAGCAAATACCTTGTCCTCAACACACCAGGAAACACAATGACAGTTTATTTTGATGAATGACAAAGCAGAAGCAGGTATCAGATGGAATGAGTAAGTTTGTGCAGAAGAAAAACACAACTCTCATTATTTTCTGAATAAATGAAGCCAAACTCCATTATATTTTGACACTCTGTTATCTCTTATTCGAGCACCACAGACGACTTCTAATAAGAAAACTATTTGGATATGTGTATGAACAGAGATAAAAGTAAACCGGTGTGAGGGTAATGATAGCCGGCAAAACCTGAAGCGCTGGGGTCGTAGACCTGAGGCACGATGCGTGGGTTTGAGTATGGATTGAGTGTGTGTGCGCAGGTTAATAATGAAGGTCGTCGTTACTCATTTTCTGCAGTACAATTTGACAGTCCTCTCAATGGCCACCTCATTAAATGTGAAAGCAGGAAGAAGAAATACACAGAACATTTACATTTTTCTAACCGAGGGCTTTGTGTGTGTGCGTGTGTGTGTGTGTGTGTGTGTGTGTAGGTGGATAGGTGGGTATGGAAAAGAGTTGGGTATGAAAGCTAGATAGTAGATTATTTTCAGCCTCAGTTTTTCCTAGTATTTAAATTTGACACATATAAAGACACACAATGTACTGCACTGGAGAGCACAGATTTTATTAGCTGGAAATGGCATGACATTTCAATGTTTTATGAAAGTTACAATGTAGAAACAACAAAATTCACCACTAATAAAATGTAATTCTACAATAAGTTGTACTGTTGCAGTCAGGGAGCGGAGACATCAGCTGTTACAGGTTAAGTTTCTTTATTTTCACAAAGGCAGACAAATCCAAGACGTCAAGCAGAATCAGGGTATAATAAACAGGCAGGAGTCGAGTGATGTACAAACAGAGCAACGAGAGCAAAATTCATATACCTGGAACCAGATAATGGGATCTTAACCATGAAGCAAACACACTGAAATAAAATGTAAAAGACAAGATGGCAGACCATAAAAGAAAAATTCACATTCAAGTGCTTTTTTGGGGCTTTTTTCTGCTTAGATCTTTGAAAAAGTACCAAGAAATAAACATTGTACTGGCTTATAACCTAGCGACTGTAACTAAATGTGTTTGATATGATTTATCTGTTAGACAACTAGCTAACGTTAGCTGTGCTATTACGGTTTAGTGCTGATGTCATACGTTACCATAAATGCTATCCTTGGTTTTGTGTAAGTATTGCGAAAGTATTGTGTAGTAAATTTGTTTTTAATAGAATTAGATACAAATTCTTTGAAAACAATGCCGAGCACCGCCTTCTCAGCCACCATAGTTGTGACACTTGTGTAACAATAGGTTGTTCGATGCACCGTCATTTCTGTTTAATTAAACATTTTGCTACTTTTTGTCAGGGCTGAAATTAGTGTGTAATTAGAAGCATGGTGAACTTGATCGGGGGAGTGGGGAAGGGGAAGGACCACAAACCTATTTTAAGCCAGTTGGAGGGGGGGCATGTCGTTGATGCCGATGGTGATGTAATTTCGATGTACACAAGCAAGAGAAATTCATTTTTAATGAGATGAGCAAGAAACTCAGGAGATATTTTTGGTGGATTATGCGACAATCACGGTAAAATGTTACGATCGTCATCATCGTGACAAGTGCGCAACACTATTCTGTCGAAATTTGTGCACTACACAAGCAAGTACATAGTGTACTACATGGAAGTGTACTAATGGAAGGATATGAATTGAGACACAGCATATGTTTGTGTGTGTGTGTAAGAGTGGGTGGATGACTGTCTTGTATAATTAAGTATTAATGAAAGGATTTATTCCTTTAACAGCTGAGCTGTGTATCCAACCTTACCCCAATGACCTCTTTTTCTATGCATGTGCAATGCCCAAGCCAGCCACCCACCCACATACACACACACACACATACATACACATTCACACACACACATATGCACACACACACACACTCTAAGGGTCAGGTAACAGCTGGTCACACTGCAGTGGGTGCCATTTGGGGAGAAATGGAGGTTACTGAAATGTGAACGTCTAGAGTAAATGTGGTTAACGTTGCTGGGATATTGCATCATAAACTCATCTGCGATTCATTTCCCCAAAGCACTCTTTCAGCCAAATCAGCAAAAAGCTGTCAGGATAAACTAATATCGCTTTATATACTGCAGCAGAGGTCAGAGTATCGCAACACTGCTCACAAAAGACTGGAATTAAATATACAATTATATTGCTTTTTACTAGCATGCTAAAGACTCCTTTCCATACCAATATAGAAAAAGGTCCTAAAACGTCTGACTGAGGCGAACAAGGATCAGAGGCCAAAGCAACTGTGAAGCAAGATCTGTAAAAGTAATTCCTTCAAAAACAGTCAAAGTAAAAGCAGGTGCTTCTGAGTCCCTGCTCCTATTGTAAGGGAACTATAATTCTGTAATGTGTGTGTGTGCGTGTGCATGTGTGTGTGTGTATGTGTGCGTGCGTGCGTGTGTGTGTGTGAAAAAGCTGTAATGAAAAGTAAACAAGGGAAAGAAAATACACTACAGTTAATTCCAGACGTATTGGCACCCTTGGTAAAAAAAAAATATATTGGTACTAATTAGCTCAGTCTAATTACACAGAAATATTGGAGAAATCGAACCTAAATTGAAGTAAATTTATTTTAAGGAATTTATCAAAAGTACTTGAAATTCATCATAACTTTTTTAACCAAGATCGTGTGTCACAATTATTGGCACCCCTGCATTTGTCTCTCCCTTTGCAAACATAACTGCACTTAGTCTGCCGCAATGCTTCCTGTCGTTGGAGAATACCCAGCTAACACATTTTGGTTTCCTTTTTATTTTTGGTTACAGGAATGTTCCCTGAGAGTTTGTTTGGTTGTCCTGTGGTTTGCCAGGAACGTTCTTTTTTTTTTTCAACTTAAAAATTTAACGTTATGGAACATTCTCCCAACGTTCTCCTAAAGTTTGTAATGTAGGAACCTTTTGAGAACCTTTGAAGAATGTTCCCATTTGGTTGCGTTAATGTTCCCCAACGCTAACCTGGAGAGAACATTCTCTAAACGTTGGCAGAAGGTTTTTGTAAAGCTAACAATAGAAGAACATTCTGTGTTTGCTGGGTACAGAGTGAGGAATGTGTGACAGACTCTATCCAGATCCTCCACAGTTCTAAGTCCAATTTTTTTTTTTAATTCTTAAAATAAATGCACTTCAGTTAAAGCTTAGATTTCTCCCATGTCTCAGTAAGGCATCACGCTAAGGATCCTCCAAAGCATTTTTTTTTTCAGAACATTTTTAACCTCTATTAACCAATGGGTGCCAATAATTCTGGACTCTATATACTACATTACAAGGAGGTATACAAGGACGTCTTGCACTAAAAGTCAAATTCTTTACTTAACTTTAATGTCAAAAATCTAATTCATAGCTATTTGAGTGAACGTATCGTTGGGAAATCAATACAAATAGGCGCAACTCATTGTATATGGTACACTGTCAAGACATACATTTTATGCAAAACCAATAACGAAAACTCTCAGAATGACTACAGTTAAAGGAATAATAATTCTTCTTAGTTATGTAGTTTCTTTTCCAAACTCTGTTTTTGTGAAGACTTTACAATAAAATAAAGTATACCAGTGCTCACTGCTATCCCCACTAGTGGGTTAAGTAAACTGATTGAAATAACATAGTTGCTGTACTGACCCTGGGTTAAAAGCCTTATTTTCCATTAGCCACGATGACATTTACTTTAATGAGGCCAGTTAAACTGTTTACTTAGCCTTGGCCTTGGCTCACGCTACATGTTGGTAACTTATGTGTGTATTTATATATGCATGTTTACACAGAACAAGATTTTTGCCATTACCTTACATTACATTACAACTGTACACAGGTAGATAATATTACAATGTCACATACAGTATGTTAAGAGGAGAGGTGCTTAATTGAGAAAAAGTGGGAAAGAAAGAGAGAAAGGAGGACATACATAGTTCAAAATTTCATAATGGGTGTTAACTGCAGGACAATATAACTACTATTACATCCAAATGGCCAAATGTATCAGCTCCATTGGAGCCTATAAATCTTTCCTGGCAGTTATATTAGCTATAATCTGAATGTTAAGAGAGTGAGAGATGTTAGAACACGTAAGAGAGCACATTTAAAGCACCGGTCTGTCGTTATTATGCTGGCTATAATTTGGCAAAACATTCATGTATCGGCTTAAAGGAAAAGTCCACCCTGAAACGCATTCAATATGTCTATCTTGTAATACTTGTGATGTTTTTAGTGATTCCGCTGCTAATTTGTTGGTTGGTGTTGTATTTTATTCCCTCACAGGAGGACACTGATATAAGCATAAAAGTTGAAGCTTTGGAAGTTTAAGCAGAGTGTACAGGTGAGGAGGTGAGAGAGCCGGACAGACTAAAGGACTAAAGCTCTGCTGCATCAGTTCTTTCTAGGTAGAGATGAAGAGAGAATTAACATCCCACTGGCACCACAGCCAATCAGCATTGTGGGAAATGTAGTGAATCGTTAACCAAAGTCAAACATGTCAGTGAAAGAAGATTAAACTAAAAAAAAAGTCAACTCAGATTTATTATGGAATAAATCTTCGATGCTGTTAACAATCACTGGGTAATTATCAAGATTCATATGCAAATTGTGGATTTTACCTTTAAAGAACCAAAGGTTGCATTATTTTAGGACATATTCATGTGAAATTCATGCTACTTGAGTCACATGAAATGTATATAAACTCTCATTGGTTTACTTTCTTAAACCAATCTAGGGTTACTTTGTACTCCCTTGGCATGTTATTCTTAAATTTCTGCTGGCCTCAGCTCAGCTTTGTCATCCATGCCTCTGACGTTGATGAAACTCTGAATCAGGTTCTCAGAGCCCAATCACCTTGATGAGATAATATCGGTCATTACAGGCTCAGGATTGAAGCGCCACACAACCAAGAGGTGTGGTTGATTGTGTTTGGGCCAGTTTTAACCCAGATTTCTAATGCAAATTTTAAATGTACGTTGCTGATTAAAGCCATGTCACTTTTGGGCGAAAATACCCACGGACATTATCATAACTGACCCTGATGAGCCTAAACACATAGTATACAGTATCTGCATAGATTAGGACTGAGCTTGAAATATGCCTTGCCCAATTCTACATGTCTAATCTAATGTACTTATGGAAAAATAACATCAGTGGGAAAATTGAAAGAATTACAACTTTGAAATAACTTATCGGTTTGATTATCAGGATCGTACACATCAGTCTCTGACTAAAAGCCCCTTGCAGTCTTGAAACCCCAACTTCATCGTCTCTTCACTTGAATGATCCCTGTTCATATTAACATCATTTGTACGGTAATTGCGGATTCGTTCAGTCAGTTGTGTTCCGCTGGCTAAATGTTTTGTTATCATTGGGACATTTAACCTTTTTAAATGTACAGCATGTGCAAACGTGGTCTCGGTTTTGATGACAGCGCAGGAGCATCTCGGACGTTTTGGCACTCGGTATCTGATTGTAAGAGGAATCCATTACGCTTATGTCAATTTTATTGACTTGATCAAATTTTGACAAAAGTGCATTTAGCTAGCCAGGTTTTAGGCGAAGTGAATTTAGCATTGTGTTTGTTAAACCGCCTCTTAACCCGATGTGACCTTTGAAATGCAGACGATAAAAAAATTCTTCATTTCCACATTGTTTTAGTAAAATATGTTTAGGTTTTCTTAAAGATGAGGTGTTATCAACAGAAAAACCTAGTTGTCGTTGAAACGTGATTTTTTTGGCTGTTTGCCAGAATTTAGCCATAGCAACATGTGAAGGATTTTCCCAGATTGCCACACACATTGCACAATTCCCACGCTTTCAAACAACTAACCGACTGGTCACGTCGGCTTGCGGAAATATCTGTTTAATTTGATCAGTTCTGACCAAACTAACTCCACCTGCCTATTTCGGTCTCTCTTCCCACACACACCTACATTCCCACAGGTGAATTTAAACAGGCTATTGTGTTTGTGTTTTCTTTTCTCACTGATCATGTTCTCACATGTTCATCAAAAGTATCTCATTATCCCCAGCTGTTGGACTGGAATGCAGAGGCAGACAAAAGGCGAGCATGCCAAACCTCAGTGTCTTTTTAATGAGGAGTCATTTGTACAGTAAAAGGTCGCATGCCAAACATAGCAGTCTGATGATATAGAGTCACACAAAGGGTTGGTCTTCTGAAATGGAGTCTCATGGTATTAATCTCATAAAGAGTGATGGCATGCTACCAAAAAAGGACAAAAAAAAAAACAAAACAAAAGAAGATGACTTATGACTGTACAAATGCACTGGACTCTCTTCTCTTTCTGTCTCTTTCATTCTTTTGTTATGGTTCTTTTATGTAACATTTGCATTACCATGACGAGTATGAGGAACCTTGCTTGATTGTGAGTCGAGGTATACATGTGTGTGTGTGTGTGTTTGAGAGAGAGAGATACACACTGAGAGTGTGAGTCACTCGCCAGCCCACTTTCAGCTAACACAAATGACCTGCTAATAGTGTAGGCACAAAAGCCAGGATGACGTAGCCGAGATGACAGGAATTTTCTCATGAAATTGTTTCCACACAATGAAAAGTAACCAATTATCGCTCCACTATCAGCATGCCCGAGAGTTTCGCTGATTATCTCCATTATGTTTATCTTTCTTCCCTCCGCATTCTTGTTAAGTTATCTGCAACAACAGCAGAGGCCAAATTTGTTTAGTGCTGCCCTGGGCTTAGCATGTTGATTTATCCAGAGTGCTTACACATGCAGCTAGGAAAGCTGTTAGCCTGCAGAGTAAAGGTACAAAGACCGGTCTTTGTGTTGCAACATTAGCACACTATCTTCAACTTTTTATTAAAGAATTCACTTATCTTTTCTCCGGAGGTCACTTGACTTCCTGCACCTTGCAGATGTAATTTAGTAACGTCCCAGTACATTCTTAAACATACAGTCAGTGAAAGTTAAGAGTTAGCTTCTCATCATCGCAGTTGGTCTTTTCTTTAACACGTGTTTGAAAAAAAAAAAATTTCTTCCGACCATCTGGCTTGTGGGATTAACATTAAAGCGCTAGAGCTAAAAAGAAGCAGGACTCAACACTACTTAAATGACAAATCCAGCCACGCTGCTTGAATATTAATCTTTATAATTTACATGTGATCTTCTGCAGCATCCAAGATTAGTTTGGTAATGAAATCTGGAGTTCATTTGGATGTGCGATAGTCGTTTTTTTTTTTTATTTTTATTCCTAATTTGTACAAATAAATATGGCAGACGTGCAGAACATGAAAAAAACAACCATTGCATTAAGCCATGGCCTTATCAAAAGTCGCTGAGGAAACCCATTTGGAAAAAGGACTTGCATTCCGAAATGCTTGCTTGTGTTTGGATGCGCCTAAAGTCAGTCATTTTAGAGACGCCATACAGGCCACTGTGGACCTGTACACTCTACTCAAACGGATAAGCTTCCAAAGCTTCAGCATTCATGCTAATACTGCCTTCAAATCCACTGTGCTCGTAGTCTTTACAGCTGTGACGTATATAGCCACATGGCATTCTGGATCTTTGAGTTTAATGTTTGTAAATTTTACTTTGTAAAATTATTTCGAAGTAAAAAAGGTATAACCAAGTGCATAAATACACCCCCTAATACCCCAAAAGTAGGAAAAAGTACTAATCCTCATCACCCTGAGAATACCATTTGTATATTGAAGCATGATGGTGGTAGCATCATATTGTGGGAATGCCTTTCATTAGCAGGGCTGACTCATACCTTTAGGTTTTCTGTGTGTGTGTGTGTGTGTGTGTGTGTGTGTGTGTTGTGAATATAAGCATTACCCTCAGTTGCAGGTGCTTGTCATCACTAGCCTCTACAGCTGTGTCATATAGCCGCATTGCATTCTGGAACTTTTTGCACATTCGATTTGGATCAGCGCTGCACTGTCTTGTCTTGTGATGTCTGAACTGTCTGCAGTGTTTGCACGTTTTGCACACTTGCACTTTATGTTGTCTTTGCGATGTTTGCACATGTTTGCACATGTGCACTTTTGTACTTCTGTGTTGTCCTATATGTAGCACCTCAGTCCTGGAGGAATGTTGTCTCGTTACGCTATGTAATGTGTCATCTGTATATGGATGAAATGACAATAAAAGGCACTTGAGAACTTGACTCGTATCTAATGTTTGCTGTCTCCACTACTTCAACAGTGGAGTTTTCATTAATATAACAGTCAATGGTGCTGCAAAATGAATGAGAAACCATCCAACAAATTAGCATCAGAATCACTAAGCACACGAAGAAATATTTCTGTGATTCAGGATGTTTTTTCTTTTAACACATAACGAGTTAGGGCTCACAGTAGAGCAAAAGTAAGACTTTACATTTTTAACACTACTAAACCCTCTCACTTGTATAGTACTGTTTTACACAAACATCTACAGTGCAACATCGATTAGAATCTTCTTGGTCTTTTTATAGTAAGTCGGTGCCTTAAAGCTTTACTTGCCAGTAAACGCTTCACTTTCGTCTCACTATTCTGCAGAAGAAAAAAGATACGGGCGGTTGGTTCCAGTTAACTAGTATGATATGTTTGAGGAATTCAGTAACAACCGTGCTGCACCCATGCATGTGAATCATGTGGATTATGCTATTGTATTGGATGTCACTTCAGTGACTCTGGCATCATGACATTAACAGGCGTTGTAGCATAAAGATGTTGATGGCTATCAGAGCAAGCTTTATTGCAATTTTTACTGCAATCTCTACCATCAGCCCTGCAGCAGAGATGTAATCAAAGATTGGTGCTTGTTCTAACTAATGCATTTTTGGTATATTGCATTTCTTTCATTTCTGTTCTGTTAGTGGATAGTGATTTTAGGTAGGGATCTTTTTCATTGTTCAAAAAATATGAAGGGGTTGTTTTTAACTTGGTATTTGCTGTGCTTTGGGACAAGGTGGAAAAGCAGGTCTTGTCAATGGTGGTAACACCATGGAAGTCAGTTGACTCAACATTTTTTTTTTTTTTTAAACCCTGCAATTTTTTATAACTGCTGAAACCAGATTATGTTTTACAGTTGTTCTCAGTTATTGTAGTAGTAGGATTCTGTTGTTTTCTTAACAGTGGAAATGCAGAATGGCCAAACTCACTGGCTGTTTGTGAAAACTTTTAGATAAGAGGCACCTTACACTACACACAGCAGATAAGGGCTTTATGTATTACACTGCCAAGGACCATTCAGTATTGAGCCCATAAATCAACTCGGCGCACACACACACACACACACACACACACACACACTGCTACAGCATCCTTGACATTAAATGGCTTCCCCTCCCTTTCAGGGTAGTTTCTTCATTACAAAAGTTGCAGTGGTATGATTTATGTAGCCAACACACCATAATTTCAGGCAAACAACCGCACGCTCATAAAAAAAAAAGGCACGCAAAATGTATGATGTCCCTTTTAACTTCTCCTTCCTTACCCCCTCCCTCTCTTCCCTCTCCTCATAGGTCTCTGAGGGCCTAAGAGTACTGAAAGTCACTGAAAGTGCTTAGTTTGCAAACAAAAATAATGAAGGGTTTGAAAGGTCATGAAAGTAGCAATGGGACATGAAAAGTCCTGTTTTGGTTACAGGCTTCATGGATTGAAAATCAAGCGAACAGTTTTGTTCTTTATTGCCTTGCTGCACCGAACTGAACCTTGAGACGGACAGGCCTCAGCAGCAGAAGACCACATCGGCTTCTACTCCTGTCAGCCAAGAACTGAGGCTAGAGTGGACAACGGCCCAACGAAATGTGAAGTGGGCAGCTGAAGATTGGAAAAACACCAAGGTGACATTAGGTCTAGTTTCAGTGAACATGTGATCACTGTAGCCTTAGATTCATGTTCTTGGCTTGGAGTGGAACCCAATGTGGTCTTCAGCTGTTGAAACCCATCTTCCTTGAGGTTTGATGTGTTCTGAGATGCTTTTCACGGCTGTAAAAAGTGGTTATTTGAATTACCATAGCCTTCTGGTCAGCTTGAACCAGTCTGGCTATTCTTCTCTGACCTCTCTTATCAACAAGGCATTTCTGCCCACAGAACTGCCACATACTGGATGTTTTGAATGTTTTTTTGTTTATTTTATTTTTTTTGTAAAATACTGTAGCTATAGATTTTTTTGTGAAAACCTCAGGAGTTTAGCAGGTTCTGAAATACTGAAACCAGCCCATCTGGCCCCAATAATTATGATAGGGTCAAAGACACTGAGATCTAGGGCTGGGTGATACATCGATAAATCATCGTTATGGCAATTTGACCATTCATATCATCAGCCAACTGAATATCATTATTTTCATAGCATTATAATATATGAACATTATCGTGATATAATTTTTAGGTCATATCATCCAGCGTTACTGAGATCACTTTTCCTCCCCATTCTGAAGTTTGATGTGACCTTTATCTGCATAGTTGTATGCATGGTGCTGCTGCCACATGATTGGCTAATTGACAGGATAATTGCATGAATGAGTAGGTGTTTAGCTGTTGCTAATAAAAATATAGGAAATACTCAGCAGTTATACTCTATACGGATAAACATCTAAAAAGAAGTCATATAAAAAATTCAACCTTTATGTAAAAAACCTCAACTTTTGCACTAGGCTAAACCATGAGGTGTATCTTTTAATGCACGTTGGTTAATGTAGCTTCTTATGCAAATTTGCAAATCACAAGGCCATGTCCTGCAGATTTGCAAATCATATCCGGGTCCTGTGATCCCATAGATAGTATAGAAACCATACAGCACACCTAAGAACCCTTTCATACTGATGACTCTGAAGCAGAAAGTCCTGATACTCTGTTAAACAATAGACACAATGCAACTAAGCAGAATTCCACATGTCCATATCATCTAATGCACACCATAGACACAAGCAATGTGAAACACTGATTTCATCTCTTGTTTTTAAGTGAGTAAGCTGTGGTGATTCTGTGCTCTGTGATTGGTGCAAAAGACAGAGATGTCAGTTTATTAACTAAATTTGGCACACAGTATCTTATATAAGTATTCACGTTTCCACGTTCTGTATTTTATGACCTAGAACCCGAGGACTTGTGACATAATGGTCAATAATGTCAAAGGGAGTGGCTGGGGGAAAATCGATAAACTTTACTGTGAAATTATTTAGAAGTAAAAAAGTTGTATAGAAATATCTTCCAGTTGCTGTGAAACCCCAAGGCTTTGGGGGAAAAGCGCTTATCCTCATCAACCTGAGAATATCACGCCGGAGTGAAGCATGGTGGTGGTAGCATCATACAATTGGAATGCTTTTCATTAGCAGGGCTGACTCATACCTTTAGGTTTTTTTCTGTGTGTATGTGTGTGTGTGTGTTGTGAACATAAGCATTGCCCTCAATTGGATTCAGTGATGTGGTTTGAGAGATTTACCTCACTGCTTCAGTTAGGATTAACTCAAGTGCCTCCACCCTGGAGAAAGCCGCATAAGGTTAGCCTCTCTGCTGCTGCATTCAAGCCTGATTCATGTTTACATTTACACAGTCTTTGTATAGTCAAGTGTGGCCTTCGCTATAAAAGAGAATCTATTAACTGATTCATTTATTCATTTTCAATAAATGCTTTATTCAGGTCAGGGTCAGTGTGGTGGATAGCTTTGTTCCTTTTTAAATCCAGAAGTTTGTAAAGAGTTAGGAACACTGGTGTTCATCGAGCAATCTGTGTAGATCCAACTCCGTAAAAATCCCTTGTGAAGAAAGATAAGCACAATAAGCAAAGAGCATGATTGAAACCTTAAACTTGTTGTTAAGTTGGTTGGAGCTGTTTTTCACTTTCACAAGTGTTGAATATTCAAACGTTGCACTGAAACAAATTTGTGGAGTTTTTGTACTTTGATATCTGTACTAGCATAACTAAGTGCATTCATAACATAGTCGGCCTCTTCATATATGTCCTATGAATAATTTCATTATAAAAGTGGAATTCTTTATATTCTTCCTCAGATGAGACCACAGCGAGCACTGCAGGCTCTCGGCTGAAGTGTGCGGCCGTTATGTTCGAACAGACAACAAAAAGTTTTTAACGGACAGCCCACAAATAGCTTAGAACTTCTTTCTGTTCTGAAAAACCATGAGCTTTCCGAAGTTCATTTTGGGCATCTCTGAGAAGCGCCTCTGACACAACATAAATCGGGTGTCACTCTCTTTTTCTCTCATCTGCTCTGTCTTTTGTCTCCCTCCCTTGCTGTTTCTCTTTCTTATCCCTCTCTCTCCGTTTCTCTCTTTCTCCCTGTTAGCTTCTCTCAAATAGATACAGAAAGAAAAAAATATTTGCTCTCCAGATAAGCATATGCAGCTTCAGGCTACTAAGCTAGGTTTCTGTTTATTTGTGTCTGGCTAATCTTAGGTGTTTATCACATTTCCTTTCTCGCTCCTATTTCTCCATGCAGTGACGTCTTGTAAGGAATTACGGAGTGAGAATCCTTTATGAATATGAATATGAATGATATTTATTTTAGGTTTAATTTTGAAGAAAGCTTCTTTGGAGAATCTTCAGCACAGTTGCATAATTACGTGACCTATTGCTTCCTCATTGTGTTTTATTTCTGTGTGTGTGGTAGCGTGTGAGTGTGTCAACATAGCAGAAGTTCTAATACGCTACATATTCTTTTCATCAAATCCCTTGCTCATCCCATGCTTTACTGAAGCCCTGTGAATTTGTCGTCACAGTTAATGCTGGCTAAGTTTGCGTCAGTGATCTATGGAGGTAATAAGACAAAACCTATTAGAGCAAGCGCAAAGATCTCTCTCTCTCTCTCTTTCTCTCAAACACTGATATGTATAATGTATGTTCTAGGCACACACCTATCATTTTTATTGCATGACTTTTTCTTCTGGGGCTTTGCAGCACACACACACACTACACTAAAATCCACATTCAGCCCACAGTGCATTTCTTTGATCCCTCTGCTACCATTCCTCTCTTCTCCATTTTCCCTCAGCCTTTTATTTCATTTTCACCTCCTTTTCGTCCCTAGTCTTCATTTACAACATAATGAAGTCAGTCATTTCTCGCTTGTGAGCACATCCTTCTCATTCATACCTGCAGCATAAATTACCCACGAGCCCCATCAGCATGGTAACAGCTTCAATCTTGAGTACAATGTGCCAGGATTGCTATTCATTCATTTCAGTGCTATCAAACCACTTATTCACAAATGCAGAGTTGCCATGGAATCCATGTAAGCCTCCTGTCAAAGGATAAAAAAGCAAAGAGATGTGATGAACATGTGAGAAGCGTCTCAAGAGCCAGGGGTGTAAGAATATGAAAATATTCCTGATAGGATTACTGTATAACCCTGTACGAATTCAATCATTTTCATCAGGTCACATTGTCATGTTAGAACTTAATGTATAAACCGCAGTTTTGCCATTCAGTCTCTGATAGGTTGCTGGTCACGTGCATGGCTTTACATCACTTAGTGAAATAATAATTGATATAAAAATAAATAACCATTTGCTAGCTATCATTAGCTAGCCAATTATTTTAGCTACTGGAAGTGATCTTGGTCTTTCCTGGCATTAGCAAAGAAAACAGGCTAACTTAATTAAATATATCCAGTAGGGTTAGGTTCCAAACTCAGTACTTTTCAGAGTACTTACTCAATTACATCAGTACTACAGAGTACCAATTCACTTTAAATCACACCTGAGAGTGCACCTGGGTGAGAGAGTGAGGTATATGTTAGAGAAAGAGAGAGCGAGACCATGTGACGTCACCCCTGCAACGTGTTGAAGCCCATCATACAGTCAGGACAGAGTGCTCCCGCTATGCCCTGGTGTCAGAATGTGACAGGCTGGAGGTTGTACGAACGCTTTTGGGCGAGGAGAGGGAGGTAGAGAGGGGTTTTATTTAGTGTGGTGTGTGAAATATGCGAAATAAATACCAAAATGTTGAAATTGAGACGTTTCACCAATTGAAATTATAATTTTTATCATCACATGGTGCAAAAGAACTCCTGATTCATCAGACCAGGCCAGCTTCTTCCATTGCTCCAGTGGTCCAGTTCTGATGCTCACGTGGTCGTATGAAGCAAACTGTGATGCTCTGCGTGCTAACCCCACATGAGCTTTCGGGTGCCCATGACCCTGTCGCCGGGTCAACGATTGTCCTTCCTTCTGATTTATCATGAACAGATTTATCTTGTGACCTTTTGGTCAGAATTTGGTCCTCATCCAAGTGGCTTAGATCCTTAAGCTTGCCCATTTTTCATACCTCCAACACATTCAAGAACTTTGAGAATTGCCTGTTCACTTGCTGCCTAATATATCCCACTCCTTGATGAGTGCCATTGCAATGAGATAACGAATGATATGTGAACACATTTCACACAGCATAACTTACACCAACGCCTATAATATTATATATACTGTATGTAGTGTAGTATGAGTACATCAAGCCTACAACATGAAAACTTTTTGTCTACTGTTCTTTCTTTCTTTCTTTCTTTCACTCTTGTTTCTACACTTTAATTTCCTTTTTGCCATCTACACCTAGTGTTCAGGGCAGACCAGAATAGTGTTGGCACCGTGTCAAAAATGTGTCATGCCTTTTTTCGGGTTGATCGTTTGCTCTTTGATGCAATCAGGGAAGATATATTAAAAGGTTTAACACCCACAACGTACACATTCACACACTCCCGTTCCACACCTGAGGGCACGCTGTTCATCTGCCAAGAATTTAGTAGAATTTGAAGTGTTCTTATGTTGCAAAGATCCATTGAAGTGTTACATAAGTGCAAGTTTATAATGACATGTCAGGGAGACTATATACATATATCATTGTTGGTCCAGGATTAGGTTCATTTTACACATAAATGATGAGATTAGGCATTAATCATTATAAAAACAAGCAGCGAAATCGATTCAATAAAAGCACCTCTGTCATGGAAGTGAATAATATGTTATGGTGCTTCTGCACTTAGCATGGAGATATGGGAAGTAATCTAATACTATAGATTAGTGTAAATTAAACCCTCTTCCATCACGTTCCTACTACTGATGTCAATCGATAGTCAATCAAGCAAAAGTCCGATTTAGCCAAATCCATTTCAGACCGTGCCACATGATACTGACTTAGCATTCACCTTTCATACAGACATTTTAAATAAAAAAGGAAATGATTTGTTTAATCATTTTCCAAAGTATGTATTAACTGTCTAGCAAAAAGAAGAAAAAAAAAACAGGATAATAAAACATCCTTACTATTTTCACTCTGTATGCTTTCCTACTATGATCCATACTCATGAATTTAAGACACCACAAACTTCATGAAGATGTAGATTTTTATATTTTTTGCAAAATGCTATTGGCTACTAGCCTAAAACAGTCATAAATAAACTCTTAATCTAGCCTTAATCATAATCTTAATCTCAAATGTTGTGGTTTACAAGTTGAGTTCATGTTTTCAGTGGATTTTGAGTGGAACATGACAAGATCGATTCACCAAAAAGGCCAGACGCAGTGAGTGAGTGAAGCGATGGCGTTTGACTCAGAGAATTAAACAACCATCTTAGTATCTTAGTAGCCGGGTCTGTGGTAGCTCAGTGGTTAAGACGTTGGACTAGTGGTCGGAAGGTCGTGAGGTCAAATCCCAGCACCGCCAAGCTGCCACTGCTGGGCCCTTGAGCAAGGCCCTTAACCTTCATTGCTCACTTGTATAAAAAAAAATAAAATGTATGTAAGTCGCTCTGGATAAGGGCGTCTGCCAAATGATATAAATGTATCAGATCATTCAGTAGTAGGGTTTTTTTTTTATTTGCTGATGCTATGTTGTGGAATGTCTTGTGTCATGACTAAGGGTGTCCTATTACCTATCAATTACATTATAGCAGCTATAAACAGTCATTCCCTCCTCCCCGTAGTGTGTCGTGTTACTGAGAAACCTTAAGGCTTTCTGTCTCAAGTGTAAAGTTACAGCTTTGCCTCTGGTTGTTAAAAAAAAGCTCTGACCCTGTAGACTCATTCCAAAAATGTGAAATTCATGTTTTCATCACCGTAGCAACAATTCCACACATTTTTAAATAGTCTGTATATACGGAACACCCACCATTCATGTCCCTGTGTAAGCTGTTGCTATAGAAACGAGTTCATTAATATAAACTGGTAGCTGGAGCTATTGTCAGCATTTCTGTTCAATTTCTGACCAACCAGACTCAAATAACAGTGCTATGGTATCAATTTGTATACTAACCCACACTTATTTTGGTCTATTGTGCATAGAGATACAGGTACAGCAAAAGTTTGCACAACCTCAGGACAACATGAAGATGACAAAAACGTCTAGCAGTAAGATATAGGTTTCACACAGGTTTTCTCATCATCACAGATATTATCTCCATCACTTATCCATCATGGTCATGGGGAAGCAGGCTGAGTTCAGGTGAGTACAATGTAGGCAGGTCACCAATTTATCACAGGACTAACACAGAAAGACAAACTGCCATTCACACTCACATTCACAATTACGAGTCACCAGTTGACCTCACCTGCATATCTTTGGTCTGTGGGAGGAAACCAGAGCTCCCAGAGGAAACCTACATAGACAAGCTGAGAACATGCAAACTCTGCACCATCATGCTGCCTGACAGGTGCCAAACAGTCAAATAGTGTATGCTAAGATATCTATATACGTTGTAATATCAGTTCAAATGTTTGCAACTTTCACCATCTTTGGAACTGCTCCTTTCAAATGGTTGGAAAAAAAAATGCTAGCTGCAATATTCATCCCCTGCACATTCTTCCTCATATATTTACTATAACTCTGCCAGATTGCTTGGCCAGTCTTTGCCTGTTCCACTTGATATATTTGTTATAATTGGCAGATCTCATGAACTGCCTTCTGGAGACTTAGAGGGTCGTTGCAACATTTTTTTTTTTTTCAGAATATTTTTCTGTTGATTGAGCTTTATGCTTTGTCTTGTTGCTGGACATAGCCTCATTTCATTTTTAACATCTTGGAACTGTTGTTGTTGTGGTTATAATATATAAAATGTTCATTAGATTGAACAACCTACTCATCTACAATATTACTTTGAAAATCGCAAGTTTTAAAGAGTGATATAGATATCTATAAAACAAATTCACTCATCTAAGGTGAAGGGCAGATTGTTGTGTATGACAGCTGACAGTTGTAGGTTGTAATCATCTCATCATTACGGTTACACCCTAATGTTCGAGAGAAAACAAATTGGACGATGTTTTTCATTTCATTATGCAATTTGCATTGCATGTGACCACACAACTTCAAATATCCCAAAAGAATTTTGGAAAGATGTGAGC
This sequence comes from Parauchenoglanis punctatus, assembly GCA_030068025.1. Taxonomy (NCBI): domain Eukaryota; kingdom Metazoa; phylum Chordata; class Actinopteri; order Siluriformes; family Auchenoglanididae; genus Parauchenoglanis; species Parauchenoglanis punctatus. Next base: position 9,987,531 of record JAQQZU010000017.1, read on the forward strand.
CGGAATGTTGTTTGGAACAGAATACATTTGATCATGAAATGAAAAAGAAGGAAAGAGGCACAAAGAAAACCACCACTTGCAAGTCATGAAGGAAGTTTCAGCCAGGAACAGGACGTAAAAGTTAGTCATTACGGACTTCCTGATCATACACAAGCTTAAGGAATGTTATTTTCAGTTGTTATCAGGTAACAATTCTCTGAATTCCAAAGACGACCCTGGAAGACACAACTTCCTTGAGAAATTCAGTTTCACACCTGATAGCTTATCGTGATCATGAAGCTTTTCGTCGACCAGAACATTTAGCAATAAATAAAAGGTCATGGTGACTGGACTAGTGGTATAATCTTGAAGATTAGGACAGTTGCTTTGACTTACTACTGCTAGATGTGTCGTCTGATGTTGTGTTTTAAAGAATAGCCTTTTCACGTAATGTCCTTGTTAAATAAGAGCATTAATAAGAAAGTGTATATCCTTATTATGTACAGATGTAGTGCTAACTGCATTGAGTAGCATGAGATGGTCACACCAGATGAGGAATTGGCACAATTCTTGATAGAGCTTTTCTACATTGATGTACTTGATAAGATGCTAAACTGAGCCCATTTGATTGATATATGGCATTGGGTTAGATGAGAAAAATCAGACATTCGAGATTTGTATCAAGTACTTTGGTAACAATTACAGTAGCTCCAGAAACTTCACCCTCAGTGTTTATTTCTCTTTTTTGCTGTGCTGCAACATTATTAAGATGATATTTTTTAATCTAATCACTTATTAATTGATAAGAATTCATCCCCCCCAGAGTCAATATTTAGTGCATTGCCCTTTTGCAGCAATTACAGATTTGAGTTGTCTCGGATGTGTCTCTACAAGCTTTCCATATATTGATTTTTGGCATTTTTTTGCCAAATAAGATGAAGAATGTTGATGAACAGCAATTTTCAGGTCATGCCACAGATTTTCAATTGGATTTATTTCTGGGCTTTGTGATTTTTGCCTTAGATGCAGATTTCTAGCTGACTGGAACATGTTCTTCTCAAGAATTTGCTTGTATTTGGCTCCATCCATATTGTTCTTTGATGGTAACAAGCTTTCCAGTTCCTCCAGCAACGCCAGAGAGTGATGCTACCACCACCGTGCTTGACGGTAGGTGTGATATTACCTGGATGTTGGACTGTTTTTGATCTGCATCAAACTAACACAAAATCTTCTTCCAAATGTTCTCAGGTTTTGATTATGAAGATGTTGTTGCACAGCTCTGTAACACCTTCAGCACTGTAGATTGATTGAGACTACCTCTGGCAGGTGCCTTTCTTGCCCATATGTTCAATTGTAAAGGATTTTAAAGGTTTGATCTTGAAAGTGTCTGGATTGTGCCATATTTCTTTCACTTCTTTCTGATGGAATTTACAATGCAGTCCTAGGAAGCTTCAAAACTTTGCTGATCTTTTTATAACTCTCTTCTCCAGCATATTCTTTCCTACTAACAACTACATCTCGAAGCTTCACATGTAATTCCTTGCTCCTCATGGCAGCAGGATTGATCTGAAATGTGAGACCTCTCTAGTCTGTATTTAAAAGAACGTCTAAAGGAAGAACATCTAAATACCTTATTTAATTTTTTTCTGTAGCAAGGGAATTAAAATGAGCAAAAAAAATATATATTCCCATTCTAAAATGCTATCTTTATATACAAAAAACATGAGGTGAATACTTTCTGGAGCCACTGCATGAAAAAAAAAAAGTATAAATACCACAAAAGAATTCTTGAATATAAGTGACCATGACAGAAGATGGCGGATTTTCTTATTTTTTTCAGCCATGTTGCTTTACTTGGTAAAATATGGACAATCTTCACATTTCCTCCCATAATCAATGATTGTTTTTTTTCAAAATCTGTACTGGCTCATTATTTGCCTGAGTCTGCTAAAGCTGGGTTAGACGATGCGAATATTTTAAGTGATCTTTTAAAGTAAATGCGCATTAGCATGTGGTTCATCATGTCAGAAAGTTACTGTGTTCTACTTCTGTCATCACTGAGCAGGATCTGGACTCATGCAGAAAATGGGAAACACACACACACACACACACACACACACACACACACACACACAATTCTACACTGCTCTGGTGTCACTGGTACACATTAAGAAAATCTTGCACGGTCTGTCCTGGCATTTGAAAAAGACGAGTGCGGTAGGTAAACAACCAACAGAACAGTTAATACCCAGAGCTTAGGCTTAAGAGGCAGCCAAGTCTTACTAATGCTCATATTAGTATTTCACACTGACTGCTCTCTGACAAGAAGCTTAAGCCAGTTTCGTTTCGTCTCTCTCTCTCTCTCTCTCTCTCTCTATCTATCTATCTGTCTCTCTCAGCTCTTTTCCTTTTGAGTGTAACAACCATACAGTGGTTGTGAAAAAAATCTCATTAATGGAAACACTTCCTTTTTAACTTGGCTTTCATACCTTGGCTTTTTTTTTTTTTTCTTTTGATCAAACATTTATAGAATTTTCAATTGTGAACTACCTGATACAGATGCGTGAAATGAGGAAAAAAAGAATTGCACGTGAATAGAAAGCTGTGTAAGTGCCTAAACTAAATTTACGGAATGTTGCATTTGTGCTAATTTGTCTTGCTGATCTTGAAAAGAGTTTTATCAGTAAACAAGTGATCACAAAAGCTCACAACAACACAGTGATTCTGGGATTTGTATTTGCAAGCTACCTGAAAGTCACTAGTTTGATTCAGTTCAGAACCACTATTTTTGAGGTAAAATCAGTTAAAATCGCCATTATTGTATATGCAGGTGGAAGAAAGAAATTGGGACGATATTTTCAGCTATCAGAATCAGAAATACCTTATGTCCTGTGAGTGTGCCCACATGAATTGGTTTTGGTTTGGTGCCAGTGTGTGATTTTAAGCAGTACATTACATTTATGTCATTTGGCGCTTATCCAGAGCAACTTACATATATATCATTTATACAACTGAGTAGTTGAGGGTTAAGGGCCTTGCTCAAGGGCCCTTCAGCAATTGCTTGGCAGTGCTGGGATTTGAACTTATGACCTTCCGATCACTAGTCGGATGTCTTAACCACTGAGCTACCACCACCCTCAGTACATCAAAACGTACAGTGTGAGTTGAGTTCAGGGCTCCTGATTTGAAGGGTGTAGGTTTAATTCCTGGTTCTGCCAAGCTGCCATTGTTGGATCACTGACTCACATCTGCTCATCTTGATTTTAAGTTGCTTTAGATATAAACATCTGCCAAATGGCTTAAATGAAACAAACAAACCATGCAGCAGGATGATACAGCACAGCAATCACAAATTATCAGACAATAGTCATTGGGTATTGCAATAGCATAATGATTACACAGAAACAGGAAATGACACAAAACGTAATGTAAATGTGTGTAATATTCTTTGTACAAATTACAATGTGCAATGTATGAAGTTGTTGGGTGGGAATTGCTATGAACTAGGACTGTTGAGTAATTAGATTAGTGTTCGGAAAGAAGCTGAACCAGTAGCATGGGGTTCAGGAGTTGATGGACCTATAGCACTTCTGCCACAGCAGCAGGAATTTCACTGCTTTGAAAATTGCCCAAATGGTGTATAGGTCATTTATTTTTGTGACTTTACAGCCGATGATCTTCTCAGCCAAGTGGACCACTACCTGCAGTCTGGACTTGCAGATGGAAGAAGCAAAGGAGGACCAACCTGTGATTGAGGTACTGAGCTGAGTAGAATCTTTTCAGTACTGAATGTTGAGAAACATTGAGCTTCCTGATTTGCTGTAGAAACAAGAGCAATGTGCTTGCTGTGCTTTCTTCAGGGTGGTGGTTATATTGCTGGTTTATTTCAGTGAGTTGTTGATGGTGGTCCCTAAGAACCTGAAAGACTCAACCTTGGACACAGGTGAGCCATTGATTGTCAGGCGTTGACAGACACGCTTACGGAAATCAACCTGCATTTCAAAGTTGTTATGGGTACACCATGCTGTAAGACGGTCTACTTCACTTCTATAGCCTCATCATTGGAAATGAGACCCACTGCAGTTGTCAGCCACAGACTTGATGATGGAGCTCTCTGTTGAGGTGCAGTCATTAGTGTAAAGGGAGTACAGGAGTGGTGAGAGAACACAGCCCTGTGGTACTCCTGGGCTGATTGTCATGGAGTCTGAGACATGAAGGGACCAACTTCACATCCTGCTTCCTTCCTCTCAGAAAACATTGACTGCTGCTGGAGGATATGCTCAGCTGGATAAATTTGCTGTGGAGTAGCTCAGAAGTAACACAGTTGAAGAGCTAAAATCCACAAACAAGATCCTTGCATAGATGATAGGAAAGTTTAGGAGATGTAGGATGTGGTGAAGGCACATATTCACCGCATCATTGACCGAGCAGTAATGGACCTCAGGTAATGGAGTCTGTAATGAACCTCGTAATCGACAGCCGATGTTAGAGCATGTGGTCTATAATCCCTTAGGCCTTTCAGCTTGTCCTTTTCATGGAAGGTGTTGAATATGCGGGTGAATACAGGAGCTAGTTGATTTGAATACATTTTAAGGTAGTGGATGCATCGAGCAGCATTATTGTTACATTTTTTTTAAACACACTTAGTATATATATATAATAGTATTCTTTCTGTCATGTCAGCTTTGCCTACTAAAGCCTGTTGAGCTATAAGCATTCAGGAATTCAATCTTGAGTTTGCAGAATCATAGAGTATGGGGGCAAGTTTTAACTTTATGTAGTAGGTTAAGTAGTTTAGCAGGTGTTACACAAGAATGAGAATCAATCACGAATTACAATTATAGACGGTGACTGAGTACTTTTAAATAAGTTGGGTTTTTTTTAGTCTGAAGTTGTTTTTAGCATGAGCACATTACTCACAGTATATTTTTGATAAATAACATTTCTTTTACTTGAGTATGATTTTTCAGTACTCTATCCGTTCATGCCTATTTGTCTGAAGTTTTCCAAACATAGCTGAGAAGCAGGGTATTGGGCAAAAAGTTCAAAGATGTTTGCTTCATGAACATGTCAAAGGCAAAGAAAAAAAAATCATTGCACATCCTTTTCATGCTCACTCTTTTAATGCTTATCTTCTGGCTTTGTGCTCTCTCTCTCTCTCTCTCTCTCTCTCTCTCTCTTTCTCTCTCTCTCTCTAGTCTTTTGTTTAGCCTGTTGTTGTTAGCCACTTTGTTTTTTCTCTTGCACCCCTGTTCTGCTAATGCTAGTTTCACAGAGGATGGATGAATGTGTTTTTTTTTTTCCAACAAACCCAGAAAAAGCAATCTCGTCCGCTTTCAAAACACACCACCCAATTTAGCAGGAAACCCAATCCTGATTGGGTCACGGGCACCAGATGCAAATCTTATATATAATATGTAATAGCTTAGCATTATGCACTTAACTTGAACTTAGGTCTCGATTAGCTCAGCTCAATCCCTTGTGACTCCCAAAGCAGAGTGTAAAAAAGTCAAGGGGCTTACTTTATTGCCAGTAACTTTTGGTTTTAAGATTTATTTCCACTGTCTAGTACAATCTAATGGTGTTAAGGGCCAGTGTTCTGTTGAACAGAACTTGAGTGGGGTCGCCGAGCCAAAAGAGACCACCCAGTTTATAACAGCAGACTGTTATCCCACGACACACTGACCTCTGTGTTCATTCATTATAAGCATACAGACTTATTTAAGCACATAACAGTTATAAAAATTTATATTTTTACATAAGCTCACGCTACGCACACACAGAGTACACATGGACATATAATGCATTCTAATTTAATACAAATACAGATATCAATAGAGACATACTATTGATTTTTGTTCATTTATTTGTTTGTTTGTTTGGTTGGTTCTAATAGCCTGACCTAGCTCTAAAGCCCTACCTTCCCTAGCTGTAAAAAAAAAAATTAATTCTACCATATTTCTATACAAATGGGCACGAAACTCACAAAAGAAATAGACCCGCCTGTAGTCCTTTTCTTTTTTCTTTTTGTTTCATTATTAAATAAACATTATAAGGCATTATAAAGAAATACTGCTTTAAGGAGCCCATTTTGACTGGTGGCAGCACTTTGTCCCAGCATTGTAACAGATTCTCGTAGTATGTACAGCAAATGTTTCGGACATTTCTAGAAATGTGATAAACACCAAAACTAAAGTGGATCGGATTGAAAGCCTGGCAAAAAGCTCCACATGGTGTCTGCTTGGAGACCAATTATGAACTTGAAAGTTGTACCTGAGGCTGAGGAACTGCAGGAGTCCATAAGATGAATAAAGTTAAACAAACTTAAATGGCACAAGCTACTGTTAGGAAATGTGCTCACCAAGGCTTTTTAAATGCTGTGTTTGAATGAGGTCTTTAGGACTAGCATGGAAGCATTGGCTATCCAGATTGTGTATCTGTGTTTATGATTTAGGGTCAGTTCTGCTTCCCTGTCCAATTTAAATGAATTTAGCCAATTCCATCCTCAGTCATTCACTGCACTGACTATAGCTTGCTGAGGAAATGAATCTGGCATAGCGATACACATTAGAATAATGTAATGTGTGTGAACACTCAAATGACATTGTGTGTATAGTCTATCTGTCAAAAATGTGTGCAAATATAGCTTTTTGCTATGTTCGTAGTAAATAGATTTTTTCCAATTGAGTTTGGAATAACTTTAACATATTAAGTTTATTTAGAGGGAAGTAATATAACTAAATAACAATTAAAAAAACAAAAACAAATGATAAACAATATGTTCGAAGAAAACCTTTCATACCCACTATGCACTTTCTTTGTACACACAATCAGGTTTCCCCAGAATTACTCGTAGATGCTCCATGCTTCCTGCAGGAATTTACAGGCAACTTGGTTGGACAACTCTATCAAATGCTTCAATGAAAGCATAGCTCCAGACTAGCATGATTGCCTTAACAGTCAAGTGATAGGGCAGGTCATCCCATTATATACAATGCTGCTGCCTTCTTGTCTAAATAAAAAATAAACCTCTTGCACAGTTATTGGGTATCGGGGTTGTATTAACGGCCATTATTTGGATATATGTATTTCTCTCCTGTATACAAATGTGTAACAAAAAAGTGTCTTAGGTGTTGGGTTACCATGCTACAAGCCACCAGAACAGCTTCAGAGCACCTTGGCATGGATTATACAAGTCTCTAAGTGTATACCATACACCGGTCGTCCAAAAGATAGTTGTGATTGTGAAATCTATAATGTATGATTTAATTTTTATGAAACTGTTTAGTGAGCTCTGTGGATGCAGACGGAGTCATCCTAGAAAGACCAATCCCATCAGGATAGATTTGTTTCATCATAAGATAAAGGTGCTCAGTCAGTAGAGCTTTGTATTGATTTGCAGTGAGTCTTTCCTTTAAGGTGACAAGTGAGGCCACAGTATGGCAGCAAAGTGCCCTCACAGCATAACAGAGCTACCGGACCCTCTCACTGCAGGGCTCAAATTCAATCCTGTACTATTCTCTTTGTGAAAGCCACCCATGCACTTGCTGGGAATATAGTGAAGGATGTTCACTAGGATGACTCACCTGACCAGATGACCTTTTTCACATGTAGACCATGTAAACTCTTAAAAGATGCATTTGTCTTTGTAATGAGTGGTTTATGCACTCCAGCCCTACCAGACTGTGTAGTTGTTAACAGACTATTCTTGCTAATAGTTTGATCATATCCTACTCTGTTGCTATTTGGGTTTTTCCTAACGTATCACACTAATTCACTAGCATTAGTCACTGAATTTATGCATCTGAACACCATTCCATTTCACACCCAATTTACTGAAGTCTTTCACATAGATCCAAATGCAGATATCACTTTGTGCTGTTTTTCAGATTTTTCCTTTCATTTGTCATAACGAGGAAGCTAGATTGATTCAATCAATGTAGGTAAATCGTGACTGGCTACATGCATGTAACACAAGGCTTTTGTAGCTTATTTTATTGTATATGAGGTAGGATCAGAAATGGAGTCAATTTTATTCAATGTTCTGTTGTGGTCACTTGATTGAAAATCAGTGCTCTTAACTTGGTATTTTCTCTACACATCTCTTTTAACATGCATGAATGTTCAGTAATAATGCTTACAGTTGGAAACGAAGAAGCAAATTTGCCCCTCATTTAGTTAAGAGCCATTGGAGGGCGGTGGTGAGTGGCATAAGATGCGAGTTGGGGGTTCTGTGTGTGTGTGTGTGTGTGTGTGTGTGTGTGTGTGTGTGTGTGTGTGTGTGTGTGTGTGTGTTTAATTAAAGCTAGTATGTTGACGGCATTTGCATACACATAAGTGACACAAACCCACAAATGCAGGGAGCTTTAGCCTCCCATCAGGGGTTTAATAGACAAATGACAGGGCCAATCAGTGGGCAGTGGAGTAAAGAGGAGATTAAGTCAAACCTTTGACCTGACCTATTAACAGCACAATGGCAGAAGGTGGCAGCCATGCACATCCTTCTCAAAGGGGATTTCCAACACAGAGGCCCTGAAGCACGCACCCTATTGGATCTCAAGTCAACGCCTTTTATCCCCAATCACCCCCAAAGTCTCAGCAACCCCCACTATCCAACCTTAAATAATCTCGCTTGCACACTTCCCATCACTAATCCCAGTCACTAATCACATCGATATTGATTTGGTCTTATTCGAAAACATCTTTCTTTTATACCAGCTAACATTTGTATAGGTCCAGCCGGAGCAGCACACTGCCATGTTAAGCTAAATAATCAAAATAGTGTTTCCATGACTAGACACCACGTATTCAAAACACATAAAAGGTATTAGTGTTTTATACCTAAGAATAACAATGACGGGGGCTAAGCCTAGCAACTGTTATACTAAAATTAAATAAGGAATGATACATTAGGACATTTCCTATAAGACTGTTATATAGAAAGATAATCAGTGATTCTTATTTTCCAATAACAGCACATTGTAATGCTGAAACAAGACAATTTTCTTTCTTAATTTACAACACATTTTTTTTAAATCCATGTTTGAAGGACATATTAGAATAAGTGTGTTAATGCACATGCGCTTTAAGCGCATGTTAACGCTTTCTGACCAATCAGATTTGAGAATTCAAACAGGGTTCAAACTGGTTTTTGTCTGTGCTGAGTTTCTGTTCATTGTCCTACTATGTCCTTGTGGGTTTTCTCTGGGTTCTCTGGTTTTCTCCCACCTACCAAATATATGCCAGTTGCTATGCTAAATTTCCCTTGCTGTGAATGTGAGTGTGAAAGTGTGTGTGTGTGTGTATGCATGGTGCCCTATCGTGTCGTGTATTTGTACCCCAACATATCTTTTACAATTGATCTTCTAAGATGGATGTCATTTCGAAAAAAAGAGAAAAGTCGCACTCATATATTTTTAAAAATGGTTTATTTGAAATTGCATTGTTTTAATATCACTGTCAAGGCTTTCAATACCATGAGTCCATGATGCGCCTCATGCTCATGAACCTCATGCCGCCCATTCTCATCATGTCCCTGAAGCTCCTGTACTCTCCAGGCCTGAAGTACCACATCTTGCCTCTGTAGTGAGGGTGCTCGTACATGAGCCAGTGGCCGTCCATCACGTGACAAGACATGCAGCCGTTGGACCAGTGGTAGCGGTCGATGAAGGAGTCACAGTCATCATTCATATCCATCATACGGCCCATGAAGTGGTCCCTCTCGTAAGCCCTCATTCTATAAGATCCCTTGTACTGTTCGGGAACAGAAAGCAATGCCTTTTAGTTTTAGGCAAACTAAAATCCCTGAACACATAGAACAGTGTTGTCCTTCCCTTAACAAAACAGATGTAATTGGTGAGCTTATTATCGAGTCAAAATGTGTTAGAGCAAGAAAAGCATGAAACTGTGCAGTGCTGTGGTTTCTCGTCTTGAGATTCAAAACATTGCACAGTTAATGATCATACCATAGGGATCATGCGGCAAGACCTGATCCAGTTGTTCATGCCCCAGCCCCACATGCTCATGTAGTCAGCGTACTCGCCCTTTCTCATGAAATACTGGTTGCCCATGAAGTTGGGATGATCATAGACCATCCAGCATCCACTCTCGACCCTGCAGGAGTTGCAGCGGTTCATGTAATAGGACATGTCGGAACAGTCACCGCTACACTCATAGGAGCGGCCCTGGAAGTTCCTGTCCTCGTAGAAGGTGACCTGTTTTGAGAAGAAACACAATACATTTTTTTAAATGTGTTTTAGTTGATGAATTAAAATTCCTTTTTGAATTTTTTTTGCTGGTGTGTACCTTGCCCATCATTTTGACTTGTCAGTTTTGGCTTGTCAGTGCTGGACTGCCTGCCCTGCCTGGTTTAACTCTTGCATTTATACCTGTTCAGACACAAACAATATGGGATGTCTATTGTCTAAACTCCTGACCAAGCAACATAGCTCAGGGGCCCATGGAGCGCTGTACGGCTTTTGCTGTGATTTCATGTGACTCGGTCTCCAGAGACTTTAGAATGGCCATCATAGGCAAGGCAATGTAGCTCTTTTTATTGTTAAAATGCACTGTTTTGTTCTCTACATACAGGAGGCATGCTAGGATCATCTATGTTTTTTGTTACTGTTGTTACACATACCTGGAAATACCTGGCCTTTTTTATAACGCAAGCTGACACAAAGAACTGTTCCATACAGGCTTTCACTAGAAAAGCTAACCAGATGCTAGCCTCATCAAACATCCTCATACGGGTTTTTTTCACATTGTAGGACACCCAGTTTTGCAGTTTTGCTTTGGTGGTTCAGATGAGCTGTCTAGGTTTATAGAAGCCAAATCACTGACCAAAGTGATCACTTGCTTGTGTGAGATATCACACATTGCTTAGGCATCTTGTCCACTTTTCACAAATGTGGATTTAACAAAAGAATCTTAAAATGATTGCATTTAGACCCATTTAACTGTCTCTGTGTTGGGAATGTAACTGAATATGAATACTTTATTCAGAATGAACAGATTAAGATATGAATAGGAGGCCCATTTTTTTCAAACAGCTTGCCAGAAAGGTTCTGAGGGCATCTAGTTGATAGTAGAGAAGTGCAGCATGACTGGAATCCACCTAACCTATAACTCTATACCACTTAAACAGGCAGGACACACACTGGGCAGGTCACCAATCTATCACAGGGCTAACACAGAGAGACAAACAGCCATTCACGTTCACATTCACACCTATGGGCAACGTAGAGTAGACAGTTGACCTAACCTCCATGTTTTTGGGCTGCTGAAGGAATCCAGAGCGATTGGAGGAAACCCATGCAGGCATGGAGAGAACATGCAAACTCCACACAGAAAGGCCCCAGTTAGCCGTCAGGTTTAAACCTAAAAACCTTTTAGGGATATTGTGCAACAAGAAGTAGCTTGAGCAAGTGGTCAGATGTTTATGGAGCCCCATTCAGAGCATGAAGAAAAAAATATTAAAACATAGCCACAATGTAACTAAAGGGAGGGAACAAATAGATATTGCGTGAATGAATTGGTAAAATGTGGCTAATGTGTTTTATATAAGTTTTACTTTTTGTGTCATGCGTGGGGCTCATTTGACAGGACAAACAAAATCCATGTTCATTAAAACGCATTTACAGCATTCATTTGTTCATCCTTGGTAACTGCCTGGGCAGGATTGTGTTTACATGTTGATAAATAGATCCAGCTAAATTAGTTAGGAAATTTTGCATGCAGGTTTAAACAACAATAAATTGTATAAAGGATCAGTGAACATGAGTGGTGTAGCTGAGGTCTCAGTTCGAATTCACTGGTATGCTGACAGTGATGGTATTTCTCCATCTGGGTGTTCACTTTTTTCCAATGTTTCCGGGGCATAGTGGTAAGGTTCATATTTAACGCCCTCCCCGTTTCAGTTTAGGCCACGTCCACCTCATTCGACAAGTACCGCTATTTAGAGTGTTATATTAGTTGTATTTTTGTGAGTCAAATTAACAGAGATTGTGTATGCGAACTAGCCCATATGGCTTTGGGAGACACCGGTATGAAGCAGCTTATTAAATGTCCTCTGATCAGACAGCTGAAAGTTTCCAGTCTGCAGTCGTTTGCTGTCTGAACACTGGTTTGTTTGGGTGCCTTTAACGTGTCCGTCTTGCGGCCTTTTTCCAAAACACATGTAAGTAATTTAGTACAGAGGAAAAGGAAGGCAGGCAGTGTCTGTGTGTGCTTTTTGTTCCCTGAACACTGGAAGCCTGAATAAGAAAGGAAAAAACCTACTCATTTAATAATAATTTTGGATTATATCCCACTTACTGAGAATGTCCATCTGTAGTCACCCATTAATCATGTTTAGACATCTGTTACTGGCAACTCTCAGGTTGGAGGAAGCGAGACAATGTGAGAGTCTTTCGCTCTTGAGATTTGGCCATGTGGAAGCGACATGCACTTACATTTTGCACACAGTCCTTGAGAAAAACAACATGGATGGGCGTATACTGATGTTTTTTTAAACTGCTTTCGACATTTCAGTGCCATTCTTTTAAATGATGCCATTTTGAACGGGTTAATGTTTAACTTTCAGAAGAGCAGGAAATGTTCCCACCAGTGCCACAGGTTAATTAATGATGATGTCAAGGATAGTTTGGGTTCCCACCCAGTGGTGGAAAATACTTGAGTAATTGCACTTTGTTGCTATACTTAAGTATTATTTTATGGTATTTATACTTTTCTGGAGTATTATGGAAATTGAATACTTGCACTCATGGCTACTTATATTTCCGAGAAAGAACCCTTTTTAATCTTTACATTTTATTTCGACGTTCAACACTGCAAAAAGTGACATCTTAGCAAGGGAAAATATCAATATGGGCAATTTTAAGAAATATATCAGTATGAGAATATTAGAAATTAAATATAAGATTGTTCAGTCTGTTTCAGCTGCTTTTTCTTATTCTATTGGCAGATAATTTGGCTTCTTACTAGAAATTACTGCTTAAAATTAGATACAGAACTGCTAATAGAACAAAGCTATTGTACGTTTGATGAGTAAAAATGTCTAGAAATCATATATTTGCTTTATTGTAATCTTATAATTGGAAATACTAGATAAATGGCTATATTTAAGATATTTTCAGTTGCTTAAATCTCTTTATTTCAGTGCACAGGTCTAATATTACAGAATCTTTATACTGTTATGATGATGCTCCTATGCAGTCTGCAATAGAATTCTGTAATCTGCAATCATGCCGTAAACAGAGTCAGTTAAACAGAAACATTATTCAAAATGACCCGAGGTAATAAAGGAACTTTTTCGGTTCCTGGGCATTTCTGTTTTTCACCATTGCCACGACTGTATTTGTAGATCTCCTGTCATCCTACCATTGGTGGATTTTAGATGAGTGTCAAAGCAGTTGTCACACTCTGAGATCTGAATCCCCAAATTTTGCCATCAGCTCTTTTTTTTTAGGGCTGTGGCTCTCCAGGCATTTGACATTCTTACAACAGAGCATGATCAGCTAGGATTCTACAACACACTGATGCACTGTGGGATGGAGAAATGGGGAAAAGCTTCGGTGTGGTCCAAACTACAAAACTCAACCTTACACAGGGGGTTTCAACAGGAGAATGCCATATTAACCATTCCAAACTGAGCATAGCCTTTACAGGAAGTCGAGATATAGCCCATGAACACTCAAACAGATCATACTGTTTTTTAACCCTTTACTTCACTTTTAAATGCATGAGCCATTTTATGTGCACAGCTAAGATATGTGAACCGTGTGTCGTGACCTTCAAGTAAAATGACTGAGCACATACTGTAGAAACATATATTCAGAGGAGATGGGCAACCCTGAAACTTTAAAGTGAAAGGACAGATAAAGAAAAAACTCATGCACCAGCATGGAAGTGTGTGTCTTGTGCATGTGTGTAGCTGGGAGATGACCAAGCATGGCAGTGGAATCTAGACAAATAAAAACCAGAGCTGATAAAACTAAAAGCAGAGACATAAAACAAAGGCCAAGTCCCACCAAATGTGCTACTGAAGTGTTATTATTGGGGTTTTTTCAATACACATCAGAAGCACATCACACACAGCAATTCCACCTCAGACATGCATTTTCTCACATTTCTCTCTTTTTTTCATCTGGCTGAAGTGTAAACGCCATAGAAATCTACTGGTCAATAAATTACACTTTTTCATACGCTGGGAACTTTACTTAAAATCATAATCTACAAAAATGTCATGCAAACTCTACGTTCATTAAAACTGCCTGTACCATGTGTGAGGCATGGCAGAAGGAGGTGTGTGTGTGTGTGATGTGGTCAATGGTAAGGGCCACATTGGGTGCCCTCATTCGCTACCACTTGTGAGACACAGCAGCAGGAGTTGACACAGACTCAGGGCTGTGTGAGACACAAGTAAAGTGCTTTTATTGAACACAGGAAAAAACAGCAACAATACAAAAGGCATGGAATCTTTGGACAAAGTCTGCTTGGGAAGTGGTGCACAGAAACCAAAAAGGATGTACAAGAGACAGCAGTGAGTAACCAAGCTTAGAAAAGACCAAACAGTTGGGTATTTATTTACTAATGACCCAGGATACACATGGGGAGACTCGGGTCTTCCTCTCATGGAAGATATGCTTGAGGCCAGAATAAAACAATTAGTACTAACAATAAGGTAATAAGCCACACGCCCTTGTGCTGGCAAACTCACTCACCTATAAAGGTCACCAGGCTTCTCCTGGAGGGTAGATGGAAATTGGCCACCAGCCCCACCCCTCTGGGGGTAGTGTCCGGAGTTTTCCTTGGTTGGTGAGGAGCAATTGCTATTCTCAGTCGTCATACGTTTCACTGACATGGCTGTGAATTTGGATGCAAGTGGGGTGAATTTAGGGCAAAGAGAACATGATTATTAAGACAAAAACCTGTGGAAGAAACTTCATCCAGATTATTTGGAATTTCATAGAGGAAGAGCCATATCGTACTAAAAATGTCAAAGGATTTGCATGCAGTGATAATGCATTTTTTATGTCCTTGTGTTTGTGTGTGTAGAGGCCAAAGGCTGGCAAATACTGTCTCAACAAGAAATGAATCACAGAAAGCTCTACTATATTAAGGAGTCTTAGAATATAAAAAAAGTTGATTGATTTCCAAAATCCAGACCTCAGTAAAAAAAAAAATGTTACTATATGTCTGAGATGGACTGGTACACCATTCAGGTCAAAGCCTCTGAATCCAAGGTTCTCGATCCAACCTGACCATGATCAGGATAAAGCAGTTATTGAAAGTCAGAAAGAAAGTGAGTGAGTGTTACATATATAAACACACACATTTGAAATAAATAATCATCAGAATTCACTGCACTGAATATTTCCCTGTATAATTCATAGCTTTCATGAGTTAGCCACTGGGCATGGTGGTGCAGTGGGTAGTAATAATGACACATCTCCATGGCCCCTGGTTCAATCTTGGGGTATTCTCTGTGTCCATTTGAGTTTCCACCAGGTTCTCCAGTTCCCTCCAGCATCCCAAAAATGGTTGAAGCTGTAGCTAAAGATGAGTAGGAGTCAGTGAGAGTAAGTATGGCAAACCTTTTCAATACCTAGTTGCGAGGGTTTTGAAGTTTATGATTGTGCAAATTAAACACATCATCAGAGATGTTTTCCTGGAGTTGTTGTGTCATCTTCAAACACCTCTGCCCTGGAGGCCCAGCCATGGTTGATCAGACCATGGCTTCAGTTCAAGTGTTATCATGGTGCAGATATCCATAGACTTCCTTCATCCAAAGCCATCTTGAAGCTTTCTCTGCTTCCTCAGTGGTGTTCCAAATGCAATTATAACTAACACACTTTAGTAATAGGGTCAGGTTTTGAGTGAAAGACTGTACGTGGTGATTTGAGTCCTATGCTCTTGTAGCAGAACCGCTCATGTCAATAGCAGTCCAACGCCATCTTCACAGTTCTAACAGTTCTGACTCTCAGCACAACTGAGAGTCAGACAATTCAACTTTCCTCCAGAACTGGAAGACTGATGGGCTATACAGGATGGGTTGTGCTCTTTATTGCCTACTTCCTCCTGATCCTTCTGCTTCTGTGAATCTGCTCTAATGGTCCACTGCTCTTTGACAGCTGCCTTCAAAAAGTCTTCATTTCCCCTTCCCCTTGGCAGTGTCATACATGGGGACTGAACATATTTCCAGCCCTGGATCGATGGTCCTATGATGATGAAGTGGAATCTCTCCATAATTTTGCCGCATTGACCTTGACTTTGTTAGTTTGAAGCTAATTATTGCTCAGTTAATGAGCTTCTCCAGGCCTTGCAAGAAGTTCTTGGTACAGTCTCTGTGCTAATTGTCATCGCATACTTAGTCTCAATGTAGAGTAGGAATGATTTTGAAGAGGCATTTAGATTTGACAAGTGTCTTGCTTATCTACATATGCAAATCAACATGATTAACTGAGAAACACACTAGAAATCAGCTCTCCTCATACCATTTTACCATCATACCATACCATTATTTACTAAGTGTATTTAGCGGTTAATTATCTCAGATTTAATTTTTTTCTACTTTTACATAACCTGATTCTTCGAGGCATTGTAAACCAATTAAACACAAATTGCAATACAGAGTGTTTCCACTTGACTACCATACTAAAATAAGCATCCTCAAAATAAGACCTGATGATGGAATTACTATACTGCAAGTAATTCACTTGAGACTCCATTAAAACTGACCTGATGGATATACACTTCTTTTTTTATATACAAACACTACAAATCACATTAAGACATATAAATGTAGTAGAATAATATGGGCTTGATGTGATCAGAGACAGAGAGAGGAGGCATTTGCGTTGTGGCCAAAGATAAAACCTCCTCTCAGGCCCAAGCCACAAGCAGTGATTGCCCCAATTCAAAGAGGAAATGGGTTTAATTGGTTCTATTCAGAAAGAATCACAGTCTACCTCTGCCTGTCTCCCTCCTTCATGCTTGATTAATTCTTTTCAAGAGGATGAAAATGCCATTTAATTTCTCTTTCAGTATCGCCAAGCATTCCTGTAATAACAGCTGTGAATTTATCATTAACAGTAACAACAGCTATTTTTACTTCTCATTGCCATCATAACAAAATGTAGCTTTATTTTTTTTTGCTTGTTGATGGCACAATCTTGTCTCCTCCGCTGACCATCAAAATATGTTGTGGACTTGCCAACAACCAGACAACCAAACAACCAGGCTGCATTCATATTACAAGCCTTTTTGTTCAATTCTGATTTTTTGCTCAGATTTAGATTTTAGACTTTCAGATTAGATCTTCTCGGTTCACAATCATAACTACAAGTGACCTGTATCTAACTGTAATATGAATGCATCTTTCCTCTGAAACGGCACGCATGCAGACATTGATACATTTTTGCACGAGGCATATGTGTCACCAGCAACAAAAAACGTCATATTTGCGAGACGACTCATGGTATAAAAAGTGACAAAATGGACGTGCACGTAGCTAATGTATGAAATGCATTCTGCTCTGGAGGACAGCAAACAGTTCGTTTGTCAGTGTTTGAAGGAGCCAGCTCAGATCTGACTGTTCTTATTCATGTTGTATGGTCACGAATTGGATACGTATCTGATCTAGGACCACATATGAAATTGACTCAAATCTGATCTGAAAGATCGGATTTCTGTGTCCACACAGCCCTGAAAACATCAGATCTGTAATGTGATTAGGTAAAAAAAATCAGATTTGAGTCACTTCAGTCTGGTATTGTGAACATAGCCATAGGAGCCAAGTTAGATTTCATATTTTCCTACTGACAGCATTCAGTTATATTGATAGATTGCCCTACATAAAAAAGAAAAAAAACTTTCAACTTTCATTTTGTACAAACCAAATTGGTAATGGTCTTTCATAACTGTGGAATATCATTTACCACAAGTGCATCCAAGAATATAGCACATGCAGAGAATATAACACTCATTAGCCAGAATTATTAGGATGTTCTGATACACACACTCTACTCTGCTTTTCAATCTCTATGCACATTTAACACAAGATGGCCTTTTACAGATAATACGCATATTTATTCTGCTTTTCATGTATTTATCGAGTTCCCTGGGTGCTTCCCTCACTGAGTTTGACTTACTGCTGTCACCACTGTCCAGACTGACTTCCTATAATCTCATAGAACGAAAGGAAGGTTCAACTGGCAATCTTAAAGTAAGTCTCTAGGCAGAGGTACAGGTGTGATCGCCTGTGAAACAGAGGAAAGGAGATCTGCTCATAGAATCTATTATGTGTGTAATCACAGTATATATATAT
>JAQQZU010000017.1:10013095-10047017 GCA_030068025.1 Parauchenoglanis punctatus
TATATATATACTGTACTACATATATATAGTATATGTAGTGTATATATAGTGATATATACTATATCAGGAATTTGAATTTATGTATATGACAGTGATTACAGCATACTTCATCTGTGGTTTCATTGTGTTTTGTGACCTATGCTCTGGTACAATTAGACATCAACTGAATGATGTAATTTGCTCATTTGCTGATGCAATGAATCAGTGTACACACACACACACACACACACACACACACACACACACTGAATCCTCTGAAAGGCCCTGGGGGTTCTCCTCTGCTTCTAGTACAGTAAATTCCTGCTTATCAACATTCTTTCTACTAACAATCATACACATTACAGCAGTATATACGAGCATTTTGTGATGTTATTTCCTCTGCAGGAAGTAAGGCTTAAAGTTTCTCCTACATCCTGCTCTAAACACATCAAACAGCATTCTGTCAGCTTTGTGCCACAGTCTGGCCTTTAAAAGGGAAACCAGGCCAGGCTTTGAAGTGGTGTGTTATCAGACACACATGTGCTTTGCACCCTCAAAGAAGTTGGAAGAGAGAGAGAGAGAGACAGAGACAGAGAGAGCGAGAGTGTGTGTGTATGAGTGTGTGTGTGTGTGTGTGTGTGTGTGTGTGTGTGTGTGTTCATTTTATGTGTGCCACGTGCCTTTTCCTGTTTCTATGCGTGTGGTCTCAAACTGAAAACCAGGATTTGTGGTCTTCTTCCCCCTGTGTGTGTGTGTCTGTGTGTGTGTGTGTGTGTGCGTGTGTGTGTGCATGTAAGAGTGTATGGGTGTGGGTGAGTGCTTAGAAATGGTTTTCATGCCAATATACCAATATAATCTGGAACAAAACAGAGAGAGAGAGAGACAGAGAGAGAAGGAGAAAGAGAGAGAGAGAATGAGAGAGAGAGAGAGAGAGAGAGAGCGCGAGAGAAGGAGAAAGAGAGAGACAGAGAGAGAGAGAGAAGGAGAGAGACAGAGAAGGAGAGAGAGAGAGAGAGAAGGACGGAGAGAAAGAGAGAGAGAGCGAAGGAGAGAGAGAGAGAGGGAGAAAGAGAGAGAAAAGGAGAGAGAGAAGGAGAGAGAGAAGGAGAGAGAGAGAGAGGGAGAAAGAGAGAGAGAAAGAGAGAGAGAGAGAGAGAGAGAGAGAGAGAGAGAGAGAGAGAATTACAGCTCTGCCACTGGTAATGGCAGAAATCTACATGTTATATGCTGTTATGAGATGGGCCATATTCTATGCACACACACTTGCACACACACTGATTCGGTCAAGCAGGGTATAAAAACATTAAAATTCTAAACAGCTGTTGAATGTGCTGCCTCTCTTTGCTAATTATAAACTATGTGGGTTTCCTCTTCCCTACACACACACACACACCCCATCTGCTCACATGCTGTTCAATTAAGCAAAAGCTCGTTTAAGTGATGATAGAGGAGGAGGCCCCCCAGCCTTCCCGCTAAACAATTCAAAGCCTTTGCTGCCTCTGCCGAGTGCGCCTCAGAGTGTGTTGTGGGTTTTATTATTTCCTAAAAAAAAAAATTATGTTTACGTTAGCTCGCTACATCATCAGCCTTAGTGATCACTAGTAACCGGTGGTAGCTCAGTGGTTAAGACATTGGCTTTGTGACCAGAAGGTCGTGAGTTAATAATCCCAGCCCTTAAGCAAGGCCCTTAGCTCTCAACTGAGATTTATGTAAGTCTGGATAAGGGCGTCTGCCAAATGACATAAATGTAAATGTAATCGAACACACACACGCAAAGACAGAATAATAACTCTATTTCATCCATCCCAATCCATGAAATTACCACAGACGTAAAGGAACTGTGTCGAATCATCAGGAATCAGAGGATGCTGAAGAATGGAAAAACATCTTCATCTGTCTGTGAGTCTGTGATTACCATAAACTGTTCTCGGCTGGCAGGAGCGCAACTCGAGCAGATCTTTTGCTCTTGTAGCCCTTCTTACCTTAAGGCTTTATGTGCTGGGCATTCGGAGATGCTTTGCAGCTCACCATGGTTGTAAAGAGTGGTGGAGATTTGAGTTGCCATGGCTTTTCCATGGAGGTATGGTTGATCTCCCCTGTCCTCGTTCATTAACAATGAGTTTCCGCTCAAAGAACAGACAGTCACTGGATGTTTTTTTTTTTTTTTTTTTGCTCTTTACGCCATTCTGTGTAAACTCTAGAGACTTGTGCTCCAATCAGCAGTTTCTGAAATACTCAAACCAAACCAAGCTGCCATCACCATCCATGCCATGATCAAAGTCACTGTCATTGTTCCCTGTCTCATTCTGGGGTTGGATGTACATAAATGAGTGTATTATTATTATTATTATTATTTATCCTAATAAAAATTGATTTACTTTTCAGTCACACACATTGTTCAAGAATTTCTCAAAAAGCTAACCACAGGTACAACACAAGTAGAGACTTCACTGAGTTGTTATTCAGCTTTTGGATTAGCTTCAAATTGATGTTACATTCCTCGAACCTGCCTAGACCCCAGTAAGTCAATATCGTTCCCAGCTTCGGTAATTACTCTTCTGGTTCATTAGAGAGTGAGGTTTGGATGCGAAATCTCTGGGGTTAGAGAAGGGAAGCCGCTGCGCAGTTAGCCAAAGCATTTACACATTCCTTTCCTTTAATTAAGGGCAATAAACCAAACAGGTCTTTCTTTTTTACTTTGTATCTCACAAATGGGTTCCAGAAGTTCCGCAAGGTTATATGATGCTTTTCAGGGTGGGGAGGGAAGTCAAAGCTTATGCAAATGTGCAAACAAATACACCTTAAGCTATCCCTGGTATTGATGCTTTTCGCTTAGTTGCTTTTCATCTATTTGGTCATGACACAGAGATTTGCGTTTTTTGTTTTCTCCTTCCTCTCTCTTACTCATGTTCACACCTACCCTATTCTTATTTCACCTGTGTGAATATCTGGTGTCAGTCCCACAATCGTGCTGTGTGAATGACCGCTATTGGAATGAATGTGGCAAGGATCAGTATCAGTACACACACAAACTACACTTTTTCCTGAGGGATGGCGAGATTCCATGCCACTTGACCTCTGTCGAGATGAGACATTGAGCAGAAAGTGGAACGCTATATCTCATTCCCAGAAACAAAATGGAAATGTTTTGATAGTTCACTTCCACTTCCTTGTCATAGGCTGTATTTTATACATGGTGAAGACGGGTCACTTGGAAACACCACTTAAACACTTAATGATGATGTTAAATACCCTTTATCACTGCCAAACTTTGGATAACCACCTAATGTCTCAGTCACATTTAACAGCATACAGAGATATGTAATGAGGTGCTTCCACTTCATACTGAAGTAATAGTCTGTAATTAGATCTGTGAATATACATTATGTGTGTGTGTCCACATAAAGGGTTCAACTACAGTGTAGTAAGTTACTGTACATTTGAATGTCATAACGTTTATCTAAAATGGAACAGCTTAATACTCTCTAAAATTAGACAGATGGGGAAAATAGGTGACTTTGCCAGTTTTTTTTAAAACCATAATTTAAATATGTACAGCAGAAACAAAGAGGGAAAAAAAAGAGAGGTTTGTGTCGTGTGTGGTCTAAATCATGAGCCCCTCGAGACTCACCTCTTTTCTACTACATTCTTCTTCTGTGTTTACATGGCTTACTTCTCTTCCCTCGCTTTCTCTTATCTTCTAATGTATTACAGGTGTGCTCAATCACAAGCAGACACTTCAGCGAGGCCAGTCTGGGTTTGTGTGTGTGTGTGTGTGTGTGTGTGTGTGTGTGTGTCTGTGCCATCCCAGTGATTTACATGTGGAAGTGCCAGATAGTACTTTGCTCTATAACTCATGAGTCGACTTTTCAATGGAAACTGAACTTAATTTATTATTCGTTCATCTTCAGCAACTGCTTGGTGGATCGGGAGCCTATTTTGTTCACACTGGGTGCAAAGATAGGAGAATTTCGCCTGGATCTTACACCATGCACACATACACATACACACACACACACACACACACACACACACATTCATACCTAGAGTAGGCAATTCACCTACCTGTGTGTCTTTTAGACAGTAGGAGGAACCCGGATAACCCAGAGCAAACGCAAACATGATTAAAATTCATACATAGGCTGAGCTAAGGATAGCTGTGAGGCAGCTGTGATACCTTCTGCACCATCATGCTGTACCACATTAATAATGCCTCAAAGTTGAGCAGTCATCACACTTGACTATCTAGTGAAGCTTGAGACTTGATATCACACTGTCATCCTGTATACAGTCTAGCAGCTCATTTTAACGGGGTTTCGACATAACCTTCTGAATTATGTATGAGGTAATATCATTAACCAGAATTTGGAGGTTGCAGCGAAATTTCTCAAAAACTCACAAAGAAACTTGGTCTCAAAATCGGGAATTGGAAAATGGAGACGTTTTTCCTCTATCTTGTAGGCCTTTGTATGGGGAAACAATTATTACACACCTATTTCACATATCAACTCCATAATTCCCCTTTACCTCTCCCAGTCTTTAGAATATATAGTATCTTACAGCAGACTTAGTCCTGTACATGATGGACACACTGTCTGCACTTGTATGCCTTTGTTTGTGTCACGAACCCCCTTTTTTCAGTTCCTCCCTTGATTGAGTTAGCTAAAAAATCTTTCATTGTTTCAGTGTCTTATTATGCATTTTATTTTATGTATAAGCCCAATTTTTAGCTCTTTGTTCTGTGATTTCTGGCGCCGACCCTCGCTCTGGTTTCCTTGGTTTTCTGAGTATGGATTATCCTTGTTTGCTTCTGCCCGCTTGTGGACCATGACTTTGATTCATGGATTATGCCTTGCATCCTTCTTCGCAGTGCATGCTTAATTTGATTTAATTCCATTCATTCCTTCATATGCAACAAGATCTTGGGGGCCGCAGAGCATTTTTAAACCAATTCAATTGGGTACAAATGTGTAACCTGGCAACCCTGTCATTTACTGTTCTGTCTTCTGCTTCTCTTCTGCTATTCATAGAGCGAGCATGGGGAAGCATGATTCCTGCCCCAGTTGCCCTTTAGTAATGTTTGTTGCAGTTCCATTTTTGACCACTATGTGCAATGATAACGCTTTTGTGAAAGCAAATACAATATTATCTGAATAATTGAATAAACTAAGATAAATCATGTTAAATCATACTAATATGAATTGTATTAATTTAGTGATTGAATGGATTGATTTAGTGCCATGATCTATTGAGAGATTTAACGAGGGGTTATTTTACTTGTGTCTGGGGCATGGACCTGACCTCACCACTCTATATGCAGAGTTTTCACAAAACAAAACTTTAAGCTTTTAATGGTCTCAACAGCAAATCATTGGTCAGGAAAATTAGCAAGAATTAAACAAATAGATAAAGTAAATTGGTGTGGGATGCTTTTCCCTTGATTCCCTTTAAATGTTGAAGTTTTGTGGGTAAACTTGCAGACGGCTTTTTACAGAAAGAAGAGTCCATGTTGTTCCCCTCAATGTTAAAGTCTTCAAACTTTGGAAGATTTTGAGCACCCAGACAAGATAGGTTCAATTTTATATCATTTAAACAGTTTAAATCTTTTCATGATTTTCTCTTTGTGTACCAGAAGACTATGTAAGTGAACTTCCCTGTTTCCAGCTTTTCCCCCAACAGTTTCAGCAACGAACATCGACGAGCAAAACAAGACTGAGGTCTCAGGAGCACTTTTTTTTACTTCTTGTAAATTTTCTGCCCAGTGATTTTTGTTGAGACCATTAAAGGTTTAATGTTTTGCAATATTGGGTTTGCCTCATTTTTTAATTTTAAATTTTAAGTTTAAATCCTATTAATACTGTTTCCTTGTCACTCCCTGCTACATCCCTAGTAGCAAGGAACAGTCTGAATTCACTGACTATTGCTTTCCTATTGATTGTGGTGGGGTGAGATCAAGCCCATGGACCCTGGACATAATGGTAGCAAATCAGAAGTCATGTCTGTTTATCTAAGTGATGATTAAGAAATAATAGTGCCAAATCAGAATAATGGAATAGGAAAATGGTATGATTTATTAATAACCAATCATAAGGGAATAATGACTATATAAACTCTGGTAAATTGTGGAGAATCACCTTTTCTGGTCAACTGCTATTCGTCTTGTTACTGTATTTTTCTTGGGCTAATTAAATTACTCTGAATTTTGAATCTAAGCATCATGCTTTTTGGATTTTGGGCACTTTCTGCCACAGTATGAGCTAGAGAAGGTTGGCTTATATGTCTCAACATGCGAGCAACATTTTTGTAAATCAATGGCGACTCAAAAGAGGTAATTAGTATTTCAACTGAATTTAACATGTATGTAACAGTGAATGAGGAGTTTCAAAGGATTGGCATTAGTTGTCCAGCTGATATAAATGCTCTGTCCCACCTGCCCCTATGGACAAGCCACCACTCATAGCAATGAACTGGTGGAGGTAAGCTAACCTCTCCCTGGCAGTTTTGACAACTCATTAATGCAGAAGGACCTGCTGTGACAAGCTGAGTGTGAGTGGAGCGTCCCTCCATGCGACTGGCTCTGTGACAGTGTGGGAATTCAGGGGACCTCAGGAATTGACACCGAGAGTGTGCCAACCTCATCACGGCCACATGTTGCCTGGCAACAGGAGCGTGTGGTATATTGTGTTGCTCTAACACATAGGTTGTGTGTGTGTGTATGAGAGAGAGAGAGAGAGAGAGAGAGAGAGAGAGAGAGAGAGAGAGAGAGAGAGAGATTTTGTGTGTGTCTGTATGTGTGTGTGCATGTATTTACTGCCTGTTTATACCTGCAAAGAAAACCCACTCAAAGTCAGTGTTGTTTAAGGCTGAACTCAGTTCTTAAATCATATTTAGAGTTATAGGCATATACTATCCTGTTAGGTTTTTTTTTCATTCAATAAAGTTTAAATGACTAATCAGCATGATTGTACATTATAATTTTTTTTCCCAGTGAATCGGCAATGTATTAGGCTATCCTCAGGCCTGAGGGTGTAAAGTGAATCATTTTCTTCCTGTGAAATGTGTATGCTTGCCTTGTACAATGTAAGTGGTGTTTGTGGAGCCAGTAAAACTGGTGTTTCAGAACCTGCTGAAAGGGAGTTGTTTTAACACAGGAATGCAAACTGTCTTGTCCCTGGGAAATTCACTTCCCTGTCTGTGTGTGAGTGTGTGTGTGTGTGTGTGTGTGTGTGTGTGTGTGTGTGTGTGTGTGTGTGTGTGTGTGTAGGCAGGTTTTTATATCTTGGTTAGGACCAGATGGCCCTACAACAATAGGAATATTTGAAAGATTTGACCTTGTGGGGACCCGTCTGGTCTTTATAAGGAAAACTGTAATTGTTTGTTTAAAATTGTTGGTTTAATTGTTTGCTTGGTGAGGTTAAGGTTAGGTTTAGGTATAGCATTAATTAGCTGCATTATTAATTATATCAAAGGAAGGTGCACGCAAGGATAGTAAAACAGATGTGCGTGTGTGTGTTCGCGTGTATTATTTTTATACCTTG
This sequence comes from Parauchenoglanis punctatus, assembly GCA_030068025.1. Lineage (NCBI taxonomy): Eukaryota > Metazoa > Chordata > Actinopteri > Siluriformes > Auchenoglanididae > Parauchenoglanis > Parauchenoglanis punctatus. The sequence goes on from JAQQZU010000017.1 coordinate 10,020,613, forward strand.
GTGGGGACCAAATATCTCCACAGGGATAGAAATATGGTTTTGAATTTGTGGTCCCCTTGAGGATTTTTTTTTTTTTTAAACTAAAAGAACCAAACGGTTTCCTTTTCTTCATTGACGTTAAGGTTAAATTTCGATATAGACATAGCATTCATTTATAAATGATATTCATTCGATAATTATATCAGCGGAAGATCCCCACACAGTGAGATAAATGTGTTGGGGACACTAGATGAATTCATTTTGATTAATTTCCAGGAAGAGAGTGGAAAAAAAATAGAGAGTGAGTAAAAAGCAGTAAGTGAGTAAGAAAGAGGGATAATGAAGGGATTGAGTAAAGAAGGTCTTTTTAAATGGTCCTGTTCCAAATCAGCTCCCACAGTTTGGAGATAAAGGGACCAGTTGCCATGGCAACACAAGTGTTAAAGGGAAAGTATCTGATGGGCTGTGCAGGGGTGGTTCATCCTGTGCCACACACACACACACATACACACACGAACACAAGCGTACCCAGATAAGATTATTTCAGCCTCTCCTTCACATCTAAGCAAAGCCCTTAAGAATACATACCCGATCTAACACTTGGTGCATATGATAGGGCTCCTGTCGGCCCTAAATATGTGAGAAATGCTGGAAAGGACAACTGTTGTTTGTAAAGTTCAAAATGTCAAACACGGGTTCAATAAGGTCAACACTCCTTTAACAATCAAGAGGAAAAAACTCTTATGTTTTATTTCACCATAAATTTCACATTGTGAAAAAAATCACTTGTACAAAATAATGTTAACCGCTGTGGTTGTGACAGAGCGACAACAGAATAACATAACATACTAGGACATACAGAATAGAACAATACAGCCCAACACTGACAGTGTTGACAGACAAAGGCAGACATTGATTAAGAGTTTTATGCCACGTGCAAGCCTGTGACTCGGCTCTTGATCTTCCAGTCGGGAAAAAGAGAGTCAGTGGGAGAGAAAGAGAGAGGGGGAGAGAGGGAAAACAAAACACTTGACAGCTACCAGTTCAAATGGTGTGTGTTGTTGGAGGACAGGAGGGGGGGATTGTTGACCATTGCCTGGGAAACGCTACTTGAGACGAGGCAAGAATGGGCTATCTGATTGGCTGGAGGTTTGTGTGTGCAGTGCAGTGGAAAAAAACTAGAAAGGGCTTTCTGTTTAAGCATAGATGTGAGAGCTTCAAAGGCAGCAGACTAAAGCAGCACTTCACTGAAAAAGGGACTGGGTGGTAAGGAAGAAGGTCTGGGAAGGAATGTGAAGCTTGACCTCTCTCTTTCTTTTGCCCTATCTCTTTTTTCGATCTCGCTATCCGTTCCGCGAGAAACCCGAATTCAGACTTTTCCCTCCGTTGCTTTGATAAAGCTAGCATTAGCTCGACAGATAAAGCATACAGAACTGCTAGAATTTTATCAACTCACTGATGCGTAAGCTTAAGCGTACCCTCTTCACACGTTGTTATAAACTGTGCTCACAATTTTGCCCAACCTTTTACACCGCAGTTCTTTTCTATTGCTCTGTATGAGATGATATCCTGCGACACTCATGTACAAATGTAATGTCTTCTGACCTTTGGAATGTAGCATCATCACTGCTGTGAAAATAAATATACAGCTTAAAAGACTCCATTATTCACCAAATGTAACCAGCTTTCGGCAAAAAACCCTTCATTAACACTTAGGACTGGTAGTACAGAAAACCCTGAGGAAAGGCGAATTTACAGTCCGATGCCACTCTTTCGACTTACAGACGTTGGGGGTAAAGACATTTAACAGCATTTACCGTTCAATAGCCCCTTTTAAACAGAGATCCCGCTATACTGCCGTTAATAATGCGCCGCATTATGCCGGCTTTGGTTGTTCACACTGAACCACACGAAGCCGGCATAAAGACGTTTTTTTTAGATAGCATGAGGGCGTTCCGGAACCTGAGGCATGACATTCAACACAACTTAGCGTTACGAATATGAATACCCCGAGCATACAGGCGTTGAGTATTGAGGTACTTTTGTTAGCCATGCACATGTATACCACAGTGAACTTTTCTTTAAATCCCCCAGTGGCAGGTCAGACGCATGATACATCATCAAAACGTCACCCTCATTTCATGTAGGCGGACTAAAGGCGTAACATTCCTGCCTTGAACAGGCTGTGTAAAAGGGGCTAAAGTGTCTCTTACCAATGCTTAAGGCTTTGAATAGGAAAAAAAGAGCAAATGTCTATGCAGAGGGTATTAATAATAATTAACACCTGTCACTGTGCTCAAGGACAGCAGTGACAGTTCCAGCTGTTCTGGGAGCAGCTGCTGAAGTCAGATTTCACACTCCATGGCATGGTGTCCTCATCGGTCCTATCAAATTAGCCTCACACCCAGTTAGAATGTGTTTGAGTATCATTTAACTGACAAAGCAGGGTCAGCAAGTGGCAGTCAGCTAAGGCCAAGGCTTCGACCAAACGTAGAAGTTTACTGGTTCATCACTAGAGTTATTGCAGCTTGAAACATTTTTTTCACAAGTGTGGTTGGGGTTTCAAAATCATCCAATCGGACATATTGCGTCTTCAGTAAAGTTTAGTATACTGCTAGCATACACCATCAATTGTTTGAATCCAAACCCATTGGTTTGATAGTCCCTGGGCCATAACACAAATTTTGTTTTACACCAATTGAATTCTTAACCCCCAGCCCTTCCTCCAACGGTTTCCCAAACCAACTGCTCCATTGTATTCTGGGTAATACGATCCTACAACATCATTCTTCCCATTCTTATCCTGGTGATGACCTAAGACCCCAAGCCTGCCCGGATTCAGGTCAGTCAGAAAAGAGGTCCAGGTTTCTCCGACCCTTACAAATTCTGCCGCGGTACGGCGTGACATAGACGTGTGCAAAGAAACAGTTCTTATATAACACAAAGCAGTACGGGCCATGCGTAGCACGAAACACTTGCCAAATTCTGTACAGCTGAATATGCTGGATATGTATGCAAGCATTTTTTAAGCAATAAATATAAAACTAAGCATACACAGTTCAAATGAATAACAAAACCAAAACAATGATCAAATAAATTTCATAAATTAAGACAATGAATAGACAGTTTTCAGTTCAGGTTGTTCATTGTTGTTGCCATGGAGACATTACCTCGCCGGCAGACAGAACGACTCTCACCTTTCTCTCTCTCTCTCTATCGTCCTGCTTTTTCACATTTATATTGAGGCTGTATGTGCGAGAACAGAACCACTCAGCACAAAGTTAAGCAGCCTAACTTTATACCAGTAAGTTCTCTTGTCTTGAAGTCATTAGGAGGTGTTGACAGTGCCTCTGTTGAGAAAATGGCATTTGCTTTCTGCAATGCCATCATCCATCCAAGTTTTCATTGGACATGCTTTTTTTGGTGGATTTGGGGGGTTTTTTTTGGAAGAAGAATGAATAATATAGTATGGTCAACTGTATTTTCTTTCAGGAAAACATGCTGGGACATGCTGATCTTATCCACATACAAACACATACACAAACACATCTGGTGTGTGGATCACTTCAGGATGTCTTCTCACTGCATGTTTCACACCAGGTTGAGGAGGTCTGTTTGTCAGGAACTGACCAGAGTCAGACACGAGAGACAAACCACTTGTCTCTGTTTCATGTCTCCATTTAGTTTGTGCCTTCAAGGGATAAATAAGCCTTTCTCTTTAACTATGAAGAAGAAATGCACTATATGAAAACAGTAGAGCATAGTGAAATAAAAATAAAACATATAAAGGAGGCTTCTTCATGCTTTCATTCGGAAATCAGTCATCCATATGTTGTAACCCTGCCTCCCTCTTGTTCAGTTTCACTGGTTGAAGTTCTTGTTGCGAGATGCACAGAGAAGTAGTTAAGCTTACACCCCATTTTCATCCCGGAACAAAATAACGGGTGCGCGCCAACACAAAGATACGACAGCAAAACATGCCGGGCGCTAATTGTCCTTTTCAGATTAGCAGTTGGTTCATTTGGTTGTCATGGCAAACGACGTCCCAAAACTCCACAAAAACGACTTTGACAATGGAACGTCGAAGCAAAGATTTCCCAACACGGAACGACTTTAAAGCACACCATCCAAAAAAACAGTGAAAGCTTCGCTGCTGGATAGCTTCAATATTAAAGTCGAGCTTTGATGGAAGAAGAAGTCTTTTGATGAAATTGCACAGAAAGCAGGAAATCGTCACAGCTGGAATCCAGTACATCACACAGGACTTCTGTAAAGAAAGCAGACAACATGTAGGATTATAAATCTTTTCATTTTGAAGTTGGTTTTCCTATTAAGGCATAAAATGCCACCGTCCCAATAGAACAAACCACAGTTCTGCTAAATGGACTCAAACAGTGAAGAATAGGCATTTTAAAACGCCTCAATTGCACAGATACAGCAGGAAAAAAATAATAATAACACGTCTCAAAGATAAAGTCCAGATGCCCTCTCCTGAGCCTGGCCATTTGTTCCCATACTTTTCCTGTCATCCTCAAGAAAAAACAGTTGGAGGAGGACAGGTTGTGTGCTAGCACCTGCTGAACGTCGTGCAACGGCAATACAAACCCTAAAAAAAGCCATGTGACCTCAGAAGGACATGGAAAATTCTAGTCTTCTGCAAACAAAGAGCCTTAATGAAGCCATATGCTGGCATCACCTGGCTATGTAACTGACCTTCAATGATCATGGTTTGTGTAAGAGGAGTGGTGGAATGTTCACTTGTTTGAGTACTAAATTAAAAAAAAATGTGAATTGGAAGTTAACTAGGTACAAACTTTGTTAAGATCTAGCCAGCCTATATGTTAAATGTGTAAGGGGAATCTGTGCTACATGGCTAACTATGTAGTTAGAACCATGTAGGAATTATCGTGAGCTAGCTATTTAGCTAACAAACCTGGCATGCTACTGAAACCTCATCAGCTAGCCGGCTAACATTGCCTTATTTTATATACTGCTGATAATCGAGGCTGTGTCCACTTCAACATTTCTGTGTGTTGTGTGCTTTCTCCACCACTGTGAAAGAGGAACTTAAAGCTCCTAACAGGAAGCTATTAGCCATCAAGTCCATGTTTTGAGAACTCCAAAAACAATAGCAATATAAAACAATTTATCAACCAAGTACTACATTACAGTCAGTCAAGTGCTTTTCTGCTAAACTGAATGGTAGACCTTGTTTTTATGGTTGACCATTATTTCCTAGTCAGTAATACATTTAAAGTCCAACAATTGACAGAACTTCTTGTCTTGTTGACCGACATCAAATATTCTGACTTTTGGTTCTCTCTTTACTGCCTCACTGGTAGACGTTGTTAAGGATCATTTCCTTTTTTTCATATCCATTTTGAAGGATTATTTCCTTTGTATATAACCAATTTCCACTTGGTGAAAGAAGCCAGATTTCAGACCATGAGACCATGACAGTGTTTACAAGATTTCTATTTGGCTTTTTAGAACAGATTTCAGTATTTTTTTATTGCTTTACATCGCCATCACTAACCCTAGATATTTATTCTAAATAGTATCACTTTAGTTGGAATTAGTGTTAACCATTTATATCTCATATTTAGTTGAATACATTTACCAGTAAAATTGTCTTCCTCAATGAGTCAAGTCAAGTCAAGTGGCTTTGACTTAAAAGCCACTTGACTTGACTTGACTTGACTCATTTTCCCCTGATGTAATGTTTCATTTTGCTATTAATTCAGTGATAATTTCTCTCATACCCTCCTCATATACTATTCAGTTTTCTATTATGTGATTTCCCAACACATGGTGTAATATCAAAGGTGTTACAAGTATTAGCTCTGGCTTTGAGATTATATTTCACTGTCCTAAATTAAAACCTTCAGCATTTATACATAGCACAAATCATTATAAACGATTCTTACACTGATTACGCGTTAGGTTTAGTAAATAAGCTTCTGTGCATTGCGATTGCCAGTAGAATTGTTTCCTCCTAAAGCCACTGAATTGCAATATTTAATGTAACTATTTTTATCTTCAGCGGTGATCTTCAAATCACTGTTTGTGTTATTTTGCTGGCAACTTAAGTTGCTTGAATCATGGTGATGTTGCTTCAGTGCTTGATGTCACACTTTCTTGCTTCTGATGCAGCAATATTCTGGGCCAATTTTGCCAATGAACTGTCTGTCTTGTGGCGAAACATTTGGATTAGGTTCCAGATTAGGGACCTACACCAACACAAGCTCTCTCATGTGTGCTTTAATCAGCCAACATTTTTTCCATCACCATGAAAATGGTCATAGTCCAGTTTTTAGCAATTTGCAAGGCTAAAATTTAACTACCTATGTACCCATCAATTCACACACCCACTCATTATCCAACTATGGAGCTTTCCTCATGATTGTACTGGAAACAAAGCATTCCGCCAAGCACGAGTCCTGATTTAAGACAGCATGGGGCGACTTTTGTCAATGGAACAGGACTGGATCTAATGACGCCATTTCTCCTCCTCTATCCTCAGATGCAAGCCTTGCACGTGTTCTTTTGTTCTTCTACGCACACTCACTTGATAATGCAGAAATATGCAGTTTATCTTTTACTTTGGCGTTGCTCATTTGGTTACTTACCATATTTGGTCAAAAATGCATTAGTCAGATATGGTAGGTCTACTTTAGCACTTAGTGTTTGTTTGCTCTTTCCACCACCGCTGGCAATACTTATTATGATTTTTATTCTCCGGCAGGACATGATCTGATAAGAAGGAACAACAGACAGAGGTGACTGGTTCATGAACTCAACTTCACAGCAGGGGGACTCTTGAGCATATGCCATGAGAACTGGCCAGTTTTGCTCACTGCCTATAGGATCAACTCTGAAGAAAACAGAAGAAGGCAGCTGTGTGTTTGTGTGCTTTTGTGTGGGTGTGTGAAATTAACCAGTATGCACTGCTTTTTTTTTGCAGCAGGAAATGAAGGACGCCTGTAGCCATCTTTCTCCCGTGAGCTGGGGGAAAAGACAGGAAAAGACGAAGGAGAAGCTTTGTTTACTCTTCCTTTTCTAGTCCTCCCCCTCTCAACTCATCCTCCTTTCCTGTGTTCTCTGTCCTCCCACTCTTTTGGCCAGTGGTGAACCATTTCATTGTGGAGGGGTTGGGGGTGGCTGCTAAGAACACTTCATGGTAATTGAAATGCATAGGAATGTCCCAATGAAGCAACGCAAGGACCTCCACTTTGAAATGAACTGCCCTGTCGAGGTGGGCGGCATTCCAGTTACAGATACATACTAACAGACTGGGTCACCCCGTAATGATGGATTGAATTGCTCAACATCAGGGGGTCACGAATGAAATAAACACACTTGGAGGTCTCACGCCTTCTTCACTTCCCCCTTTTTAAAAGATCTGACTCACTCCTACTCCCTTTTTTCCTTTTATCTAGCCAGTGCGTAGGGGTTTAATATGAGTTTGTTTCGTCTACTGGACTGCAACTGCAACTCCCTAGACATTTAAATCTGCTTCAGTGTATGACTCGTCATCTTTTTTTTTTTTTTACAGCCAGATGAGCCATGTGGGAAGAATATAAATGCAGAGACACAATACAAACTTAAAAGGCTCTGTTGTTATGTAAGTATGGTTTAATCATCTGAACAATGAATGTCTTCTGCTTTTATCTGCCTTCCTCCGATTGAGCACCATGAGACTCGTCAGTTTTGGTTACAGTCCCTATGCTCAGAAGAACAGCCCCATGGCTCAGACATTTGGGAAGTGAAGCTTTGCCTCGTCTTGCTTGTTCCCTCGCATCCTTCTTTCTTTCTTCTCTTTTTTCTCCCTTTTTTCTCACTTTCAGCTCAGTATATAGAACCTGATATAACTTATTTAAGTCTTAGTTGTGGATCATAAGATTAGTTATAGATTAGTTATTAGTCAGTTATAGATTATATGTAATCCTACGCTCAAGAACAATATGAGACTGCACACTACCATCACACTACCCCAGAACGCTTTCTTTAGTATAGATTCTTAGGTTCTTCCCTCTTGTCCCATTGCCTTTGGTTAATAAGCAATGGCCATTCACTCAGTACCTCTCTCTCTTCTTCTCTACAGAAGTTCTCTTTCTCTGTATCAGATTAACCACTGCACTACACCTCCTATTAGCATCCTCTATATTGAAATTTTGATAAGCTAGCGCTACGTATCCATTTCTCTGTCGTTTTTACTCTCCTTAATTTCTTATTCTCACCAACACGTCCCTCCTTTCTCCACCCTACGACAAATTTGTCCCTCAGGGACAATAAAAATCTTCTATTCTGTTTCAATTACCCTTGTTGCAACGCCCCATGTTGCAAACTCATAATTCATCCAGTCATCACTGGGGACATCTCCAAAACACACACACACACACACACACACACACACACACACACAGATCTTATGCAATCTAATCTGAACATCACATAAGATAAAGTCATAAGATGTGTCAGAAATGTGAAAAGGATGAATCTTAAATTGTAGGACTGAAATTGTATGTTGGAAGACTGCATCCTTTTTTCCACAGACCCATAACGTAAGCATTCAGGCAGTCAGTTCAACCATACAGCATTGTCGTGTGTGTTTTCTTAAATCATATATGTGCACTCCTAACATCTAACTGACCCGTGGACACTAACTACAGTGTGTATCATCCTCTAAAGAAAGAACCATAGTAAATTATAGCTATACTTGATATGTAGCTATGCTATCATCTCCTTAAACAGCAAGATGCTTGGATTAAGTTTAATGCTACACTTCTAAGTTGCCTTGAATAACATTGTGTGTGCAAATAAAAAAAAAATTGAAATATAAATATATGAAATATGAATGAAATATGAATATAAAAATAAAAGTAGAAAAATGTAGACAAATTCAAATAACTACATAACTGCAAAATTGATGTGACAGCTGGCTGATATCCAGAGCATGAGGCCCCTTAGAGGAATCTAATTCCTCTCTCAATACTGAATTGGTTCTGATTTAATAAGGATCTTTGTCTCTATACGTAGCCAAAGGCGTGGATAGAATTTCTTAACGAATGTAAGAATGGTCATTGCTACCTCAAGGAACAATTTATTCCAATTTCAAACACACCTCAAGAGCTATGAAAAAAAAATGATGAAGGTAATCAGGTTTTAAAATAATCAGAAGGATGAACAACACTGTACCAGCCTTTATTAGGAGCAATCTATGCCTATGATTTTTTTAAAAGTGGATTTACAGGTCTCCTTAAACATTTATAAGTGGATGTTTCAAGATTTTCTCCTTCCATGTATAAAAGGAATAAATGGGAAAAGCTGCAAAATAGCTATGGTATTAAGTACTAGCTCTAAATCCATTAAAATGCCCATGTATGTAGCTTTCTTATGGAATTCTTTTCTTTAGTTGCTTGTGCTTTTACAGAGATGGAACTTCATTGACTTTCACATTAGCAAACTTACCTTAAAGGAAGAAGGAAGGTCAAGGGTCATGCAGCTGTCAGGCTGGGAGGTGCTTCCAGGTGCTAACAAATGCAGTGGGGATTAAGGAATAGGGTACAGTGGTTATGCTGTTCCAGGCATCCAGTGTGGGATCATAGCAATCTAGCGTTTTGCAGCGCTGCGTTCCAAAATAGCCGCCGACCACGTACAGTTTGTTCCCCGAGGCAACTGCCTGGCAACTCATTCGCTTAGCTGTAACATCACCTACTTTAGTCCACTGGTAGGTCTCGCTGCTGAATTTATAAGCCGAGCAAGCTGAGAACTCAGTGTCACCACCCATGACAAAGATCTGGTTCCCCAAAACAGCAGCTGCTGTGTAACGCCATGGCTGTGGGCAAGATGCTGGGACAGTCCAGTGGTTTTCCACCGGGTCATAACACTGGACCTTTGGTAGCTTATCATGGGTAACGCTTGTTCCTCCAAAAGCAAATAACTTCAGCTTTACGCTGACGACTGCGGCATTGCTGACACCCTCACGTAGTGGTGCAACCATGCTCCACTTGTTCGCAACTGGGTCAAACTGCTCTACCTGCTTCAACGAGACAGAAGGTGAGGCTGGAAGACAACCAGTTGCAGCCGTATGACCTCCAACCACATATAGGCAGTGGCGCAGTTCAGCTGAACCATGCCCAAATCGAGCTATTAGCATGGGAGCTGCTTTTGACCACTCTTCATGCAAGGTATCGTACACCCAGACATCCTTGGACACACCGTTCTCTGAGCCCCGACCACCTGTCACGTAGACTTTGCAGCCAATAGCACAAGCACTGAACTCCTTTCGTGGACTGGGAATGTCGGCTTTTGGGATGATTTCTTTGGCCTTCTGGTCTACTAAATACAACTTGTCACACATAAAGGTAGGACCACCTAACAGGAAAAGGGCATGGCTAGTCTTGCGGGGCCTGGCACAAGGACTGTTGACCACGCCGTCATTCTGCAGTATGCGCAGCTTGCAGCGGATTGCTTCGTCCACCAACTCTTTGCTTTTGGCTTGTGAGTTGATAAGCTCCTCTGTGGAGACATTCTCCATGAGGAAGATGGCTGGCAAGAGGGCTAGACGTACAGTGCGCAATAGCTCTGGTAGGTGGCAATGTCGCCGTTCCAAGTCATAGTTCACCCAGTTAAGTGCAGATTCATAGACCAACCGTTCATCCTCTGTCTCCAGCTCTTCGTGTGAGAGCAACTGGACTATCATGTCCTTGGGCAGTTGCAGGAATTCCTCTGTCTTGCAGATAGCTGGGAAATTACTGAGACACATGCTCCAGGAAAGCTGGGACAGCTGGGTGCAGTGGTGAGCATCAGACAAAAGCAGCATGCCGAGGCAGTTGGACGGGTGAAGGTTCTTCTCCAGGAACTCAGCACAGGCATCACGGATGTCCTGGAACTCTAGCATGTCACCTGCCTCCAGCAGAGACTCAGCGTTCTCTTCGTTGATGACTACCCGGGATGAGTACGCGTAATCCAAAAGTAGTTCTAACACCTGGTTCACACAGAGCAACACTGAGGTTAGCCTATTCAGAAAAAATATTGTGAATTTCTTTGTAATGTAAGCTAAGACTTAAACAAGGATTGCATAATTCTTAACTTTTCCCTAACTGGCTGTTTCAACCATAACGAATCACTAACAGACTGGAAAGTGAGACTAAAATCTGGGACTATGTTATTAGCAGTACCTCTGGATGTATGGCGTCTCTGAAGTCCACCTCCTTGGCTTGGCTCTCTCTTAACCCGCCACTGAACATCGCCTCAAAGTACCGGCTGCAAGCAGCCAGCACAGCACGATGGCACGGGAACGAGCGGCTGCCTGCATGCAGCAAGACGTCTGTGAAGAGCCTCTGCTGCCGCAAGGCATTCAGGTGCATCAAGACACTGTCGGCATATGAGGACTTGTGGAAAAGGTAGATGTTCATGGAGCCGGTACTGGCTCGTGACTTGCGGTTCTCATGGACACAGACAGACATTTTCATTGAATCCTACAAGATGGTAACAACAACCGCAGTCAGAACACATGACTTCTTAATACGGAAAAAGTAAACGAATCAGGTAGTATTAGTATAGTATGGATGTACAACTCGCTGAACAGGAATCACTGAAGGCAAATAAAACAAAAGCAATGTATCCAGTGAGCTTGATTTGAATGACTAGGTTTGTAGATTAGCCTAGTCATGAAAAGAATTAGTCGCATATGGTTTAATTAAATGATTAACATCAGCAAAATCAGATTAGGAAAAGAATACAGAACATGATGTCATTCTGCAAACACACACACACACACACACACACACACAAAACACTGTTTCTGTCTCTGATGTCTAGGCCCCTGGAATGTGAGCCAGTTTAATCATTGCCAGGTGTTCAAAGGCGGACGGAAAGGGAAAAGAGGAGGACAGAATTTTTTAAAAGTAAACACCGCAGCACAGAGTATAGGGGGGAAAGAGGCATTGGGTGCAAAGTCAACATCAAGTGCGTCAGTGTCACCGGCTGCCATCTGGTTGCACATATAATGCGTGTCCAAATTCAATCTGTCGTCATTTCTATGTAACTGATATGGATCCCTCGGTCCCTGCCGGCTGTCATCGTCCCTCCGGGCTGGATGTAATTGTGTTTCTGTCAGTGCTGTACACAGCCTAATGTACTTCTTAACCACTTTACTTCAAAGCCAAACAGCCTAAGTTGCTACATGCCACCTGATGCTGTCTGATAATGCATTTAAATGGGTTGAAGCTGCAGAGCATGTTGTTGACTCGTCATTCCGCAGCACTGTCCTTTATAACAGGTATCAAGGCAGTGTGTGTGTGTGTCTGTATGATCAGGTGTGTGTGCAGCCTAGAAACCTTACCAACTTTAATGCATAATAGGAAAGTTCAGTCCCACTTCCACTTTCCGCTGTGCATTGTCGAAAACATATTTTGCAAACTATTTACACATTTCTTTTCTTGCACGTCGCATGGCATGCAGAAAGCAGCCGCTCAGTGAGCAGCCCAGGAAATATGAGGCAAATGAAAATGGAAGTAAACACACACACACACACACACACACACACACACACACAGATATGTATATCCATATATAGGCTATATACCTCTTTGTTACAAAGCAGGAGTTCAATTCTGTCCGTTTTGGTCCTCGCGCATGCCAAACCGCACACAGTGTCGCTGTTTAATCCTCGTGCGCCAATATTCAGTCCAGCAAGGGGAATAATATTTAATGACGAGGTATCTCATTAAAAAGAATGAATTAGGCTTGCGTTCTAGTCTCGCGCTTCTGCCGAGCTCGTGCTGTTGAACACTTTCTGCTGTCTCCAGGCGCGTGGAAGTGTGTCTTGTCCGCGGCAGAAGGGGTGTGTTTTAATCGAAACAGAAAGGCGGGGCGCGTGCTGAGACACACACACACACACACACACACACAGAGAGAGAGAGAGAGAGAGAGAGAGAGATGCAAAAAGTTGGTGCTTAAAAAAGCACAGAGATGCGATGCTGTTCGGGGCTTCAGAGATAAGCAGTGTTCAATTCACAGTCAAGGATTTGTGACTGATCATAAATTCAACAGTAACACCACTCTATTATGGCTTAAAATGTGTAGCTATACCTTTTTGGAACTGCATGGTCAGGTGCCTGTATCATACTTCCAAGTACTAACATTCACACTGTCTTGCTTTTTCTGTGCTAAATAATAAGCATGATCCTCCATTTATAATACATTGCGTTCTCAAACTTGTTAGCCAGCACCAGCAAAACACTGCTTCCTCTTCTATCTGCTTATATGTCTTCCTTTCTGCTTCTTTGTCACGCTGCCACTTATAAAAACACAAAATGCAGAACCTTCGTTAGAGGTTTGTCCATTCTGGACTTCTGTAGCAGTTCTGTGAAAGTTCCTTTGTCGATATAAAGGGCTCTTTCTAAGCTTACAAAAGCACAACAATTCATAGTTCGAGGTAATTATACACTAATGAAAACATACTTATGAATACTATATTACATTTCTGATAAAAGAGGGCCTTTAATGTGTACTTGATGCTGAAAACATAGAAGGGAGGCCAGGAGACCATCAGGGATTTACAGAATACAGAAAAAGCAGAAATGCAACTACATATTTGTTTTTTCAGTGTGTGTGTGTGTGTGTGTGTGTGTGTGTGTGTATGCCTTGCATCATTCTTATCTTTATATACTAGCAATTATATGTAATATTATGTCTATATTTACTGACTATATTTATAGTCAGTAAAATCAGTAATATCATCCATTGTCCAATTACTCTCAGTATCTGAGTCACGTTGTGTAACATTCTTCGGTCCCTTTTTATTTTGCTGTTGGCCCCATGAGACGACTGTTCACTTGAAATGAAGAGGCGTTTGGCCTCCACGTGAATGGACAAGTGACTCTCTAGGCCACATTTTCTTCACATTGAGCTAATATTTAATGAAAGAGATTGGCACCCAGCATATTTACCATCGTATTGAATGTTGTTCCTACATGTATTAATTACTAATCATTTACTAATTACCTACGCATGTTCCAATTCAAAGAAAGGAAGTTGAGCATAGTTTAGCTGTGTTTACTTTGCATATCTTTGTTGTAATCAATGATGACCATAATGAGATTTACAGAGCCAGTGTCATTTCAACATTACACAAGCTATACAACCTACTGATTAAAGCACATATTTAATCAACTGGCCTCAGTCTAAATCACTAATGAGTATTAGGTGTGCTCCTGCTTATCTGGAATAGAAACCTGCAGCCACACACTGGCCCTCTGGAGATGACTGAAGTCCTCTCTTTTAAGGTGTAACAGCTCCCTCTGTTGAATAAGGCGTAAAAAGTGCATACACCATCTGTGTGATTGACTGCAAGTAGAATTCCACTCGACTTTGTGTGCCGCTTTGCTGTTATTGTGTGTGTGTTTGTCGTGGTTTGCGTTTATTTTCATATTCAATTTTATATAATTTGTCGAATGGCAACCAGGCAATCAGTACTAAGTGTACGTAGGGAAAACTTAAGTATCATTAATGCTTATTTACTTTGTTTTCTAGTCCATATGACAATAAATTGATTTAGTGAAAATATAATGCGGTGAAAAATCCACAAAAGGCAAAGATCACAGAGCACTGGAAACAACAAAATGACAACTAAACGGCAAAAGTGTTTAAACATTGCAGCGCACCAGCTAACTTAGACACACACCATCTGACCCACTTCTTATAGGATGCTATTACTTTTTCTCTAATTCAAAGCCTTTTGTATATCTTCATTTATGGATATGTTTTGGATTGCTTTTTTATTATGAATCGACTGATTTGGGCGAAAAATTATTAAATTTGTGTGTGCAATTGAATGCTGTTTATTTGTCACAAAAAACTAAATCCAGCATGGTTTGCATCCAGCTTGATAAATAAGGTCCGTAGTGCACTGAACAGATCAAATCATAGCGTCTGACCAACTTATCCGTTTCTCGTACCTAGGCAGCATCTCCACCTCTTTTTAGTTACGTAGCGTTCTGCATTGATCACACTGTGTTCAGCCCAAGTGGAGGTGTGATCAGCTGCTGCAGCTCCCACACCAGCTGGTTTAAGCAACACTGACAATTTACAGGAACACTGAGTCTCAGCCAAAGGAAAGAATCAATGTTCATTTGGAATATTAAGATTAGTTACACCTGGCATCAAGGCTCCAAACTCGAAGCTTATGTTGAACTCGCTAGACTGTTTGTTCTGAAGAAATGACGAGGCGAGGCTTGCTTTGGGTACTTTATCAGCCACCGAATCATCAGACCAGTTCGGCTTAACAGGCAGAACATTGAACATTTCTGGCGGATTATAGCAGGAGGTGCTATGTAACAATTTGTGCACTTCGATTTCAGAACAGTGCCATGTATAATATGTCTATTACATGTCTGTTTGGTGGGAAACTACAACCCCACGCGAGGCAGGTGATGATATTCTAATGCTGAATATTTTCTGTTATTTAATGATGGAAACTTGCAGGAAGAGATCTAAACTGTGGTAAAATTGAGAACTCTTAACCCTCAAAGCCTTGAAATTAATGAATAATAATGACATGATCATTTCGAACAATATCTCTACCCTAATTCTTAATGCTGGCAAAACCGTAACCCTCAGTTAATTCTATATGTAGGCAATCGCAAATGAAAATTAATAAATCAAAAGAATGAGACCCTTATGTATCAATAACTAAGTTATTATGAGTGAATGTAATGGTTCATTTTCCTATCCTCATCATCGTCATCACCATTTATATAATGGCTCTTAAAATTGTCCACAAATAACATTAAAAGCTACAAAATGCTGATCAGTACTGAAACTGAACCGAGGCAAGAGTTTAAGCAGGCAAAAACCCGTTGTCATGACTTAAAGTGGCTCATTTGAATCAAATTTGTTCTTTCAGAGCTTCTTGAACCTGTAGCATAGTGTTATGGACACTAATATGATACTTTGTCCAATATGATCACTTCAATGCTTGTCACTTCGGGGAAAATGGTATTTTTGATGACTCAACCTGCACTAGTCTTATGTTCATGAAATCTTCTCTAGACTATATACGTGTATGTCCTGCCCCTGGAGATGGGTCTTGCTCTACAGGAACAGCTGGATAGCAACAAGCAAGGTTCATCTGTATGTTTTAAGTTTCCACACACTATTCCCTTTTCTAATCATTGCTTGGTTGATGAAAAAAACTATGTATTTTTTTCAAAGAGGGTGGAATTTGTGCAAGTTAGCAGTTATGTGTCGGGATTCTTCAGGAAGTGATTTAGCAACTTGGAGCTGCTCAGTGCTAGAATGCTGCTAGCTCAGACTGATCAAGAACATGATTCTGTATTTATACGCCATCAGCCTAACCGTATGTTTAAGTGATATCGTTTTATCTTCCATGTACATGTCAGATAGCTCCTAGTGTTGTTTAGCGTTGACCATGCATCTCTGCATCTCCTGAGCTTCACCAACTATGGCATAACCAAAAACCACATGTGAATTATCATCAATTAAATGTCTAAATAAAACTGTAAAATGGCATTAATTTCCACAAAAGGCTAGCAGGAGAAGAAACACGGGTGGAACAGGAAGAAATGCGGCAAACCAGTTTGACCCCAAGAAGAAGGCATTCAAAGAAGTTCTTCATATTTGTGGCATTGACTAACACTTCCAGCTGATCAAGCAAGCTTGACACAAAAACATAAAAAGATCACCTGAAGTGGTTAATCTTGTATAGAGAGCAATTAAATCATCTAAAACAAGATCTGCTATCCTTGTGAATAATAATAATAATAATAATAATAATAATAATAATAATAATAATAATAATAGATAAACAGTTGTCCGTGTTGGCCCTGTGGTGGACTGGAGACCTGCCCAGGGTGTACCCCGCCTCTCGCCCGAAGATGCTGGGATTGGCTCCAGCTTTCCCGCGACCCAGATGGATAAAGCGGTGGATGGATGGATGGATGGATAGATAAACAGTCAGTTTAATGGGACAGTGTCATAATTATTAATTTGTCCTCAATTGATGCCTTCAATTTTAATCAAAATCTATGGCCAAAATAGAGATCTTTTTGTAACCACATTTCCCACATTCAAATTTTCATTCTTAATGGGATTACTTCTTATATGACTTCCATGATATTGGATAGTGGATTTAATCAGAATCCCACAGACAGGCACTGGAGAGCAATCATGTATGGCCATTAGTTCAGATTTCTTTAAGTTCAATTATAAGCTTATAAGCTTAGAGTCATTGGAGGAAGATCTCATGATGGGGAAAACTGACGAAAGACAGAGGCTGAGATGGATAGACAGCATTACTGGAGCAATCAACATGAATGTGAAGGGGCAGATTCAGAGAGGCAGTGATCAATAGAAGGAACCGGTGTGCCAAAGTCCATGAGGTCACAGAGAGTCGGACTGACTAAACGATTAAACGACAAGAAAGATCGGGGCACAAACAAACAAAAAAACATAACAAGCAATATTGCAATTGTAATGCTATGATGGCAAACTGCAAAACGGGTGCATTGTGGCATGTACAGTATATTCTAGGGCACAGGTTCCCAAACTTTAGGTTTTCATGTCTCATGATCTAACATACATGATTCTATTAATAAACTAATTAACATTCCTTTCTGAGAGAAAGCATAAAATGTGCAGGTTAAGGGACACTCCAGGACCCTAGCCTCCCTGACTTCTTCTTATTATTAGTAGTCGTAGTAGTTCTGGAACTGATTTTTTCATATTTCCAATATTATCATTATCACAATATCTTATCACAAGTCAATCCTTCAACAACCAGGGTCTGGGTTAATAAATGAAATAATGCATGTAGGCTACTTTAAATTGCCCATAGGTGTGAATGTGAATGTTCATCTGTGTGTTAGGTCTGTGATAGATTGGTGACCTGCCCAGGGCGTACGTCACTTCTTGTCTGAAGTCAGCGGGGATTGGCTCCAGCTTCCCCATGACCCTGACAGATAAGGGGTATAGGTGATCGATGGATGGATAATATATGTAGGATGAGTTATATGTAGTGGATGTACTAACTCCCTGCTATAACAGCCAACATCAGCTAGTTGTCTTCATTTAGCAGAGACATTCATAATAAACCTTAAAAAAATCTGGACAAGACAGGGACCATTAAAGGCAGCCTACAAGTCATGGTCAGTGTGAAATAAGAAGCAGACTTCAGTGTTGCTGGAGAAGAGGAACTCAGACACAAGCAGAATCGTATGTATGCGTAGAATTGATTTTTAATTTTGAAAAAAATAAACAAATAAAAGACCAATAGTGAGATCCAAAACGAGAAAAATAACTTAGGCAAGGAAAACTGAACATGGAAACAAGCAGGTACTGATACTGTAGACGCACCAACACAGCTACTCTATAAATGCCGCAAACAATAAACAATGCTATCACAACTAAGGAGGAAAAAACAAGGCCTTAAATAAGGTGAATAATTAGGGGAACTAATCAGCAGGAACAGGTGTGTGCAAATCAAGGAAGGAAGTGAGGAAGAGAATAAAAGAAGAGTGCAAAAGTGAGTGAGGCTGACCTCTAGTGTTCTGGAGGAGAATAGTATATAAAGGACGTGACAGTTGCTGTGAATATATAAGACTGTGTTAGTCACAACAACAACCTGATCAAAACGTTATAGCGGCACTGTGGAGTAGTGGTTTGTATGGTCGCCTCACAGCAATAAAATCCCAGGTTCGATCCCTGGATGCCTTTCTGTGTGGAGTTTGCATGTTCTCCCCATGCATGTGTGGGTTTACTCCTACAGTCCAAAAACATGGGAGTTTTAATTGGAGGTTAATTGGCTACCCTTAAACATAGGTGTGAGTGGACCATATGGACATTCCTTTTCCAATATTTGCATCTTTATAGTAAATGCAGCGGTTGTTTTTCTACTTGTTTTTATTATTTTTTTTTAACTCATCTAGCCAGTCTTACCAGTCTTGATCATTTCTGACTGTTTTGATTCAGTTCGTATTTAATGAGTCCACAGACAATGATTTTTAATAAAAAGATCAAATGTAATACTGGACTATGGTGAGTGTACGGAACATGAAGAAGATTTTATTGCTTTCCAAAATATTGAATTTTGATCTAGATTCCATCATCTGAAGGCTGGGGTTTTTTTTTTCCCTCAAAATGTCTGCCAAAATATTTGTGCATCTCCTCTGTGATAAAACCTGGGCAGGAAGTAGGTATAAATAGTATTTGTTGCAAATAATATGACCACTTTATTGAATTATGAATTTATTTCTAAAAAAAAAGATTTGTATTGTGTTATGTATGAATGTAAAATGCGATTTAATAGGATTGGCATTAAGCTGTAACGGTCAGTTTGACGTGTGGGGTCGAGCTCCTTCGCTTAAACTTATTCTCATTTCGCTTCTAATGGGCTAACAGTGAAGACAGAATTGAAGATTAAATTATGTGACTCATAACTCCTACATTTTTTAGACTGAACGCATACATTAATGTGTCTCTAATGATTGCCAGAAGGATGCAATTAGACATTGTCTGGATAAAGATGACTGAATACAGCATGCAGGAGCTCTGTGCACTGTAGGTGCGTTAAATGAAGTGATGTCTGTTTTCTTCTGTTCTACTTGTTCTTGAAAATCATGAAGATGTTGAAGGCAGCCAAAATATAAACAACCTACGCTATTTTTTTCTGAGAAATTCTGACTGAATTCTGACTTCTGCACACTCTAAGGTAAAAAAAAAAAAAAACACTCGTAGATGGCCCTAGTACACTTCCATAATTTCACTCATAGATAACTAGCCAAAATTAATATTGTGTCATTTCACAGAAACCTTCGGTAGGGTAACATGAAATATATAATGCATGCATTCACTGAGCTGTTAATTATATCTGGATATATGTTAGGTTGCTATAAAGCTAGCTAACTAGCACACATATTTACTACTAAGTTCTGTGTGTGTGTGTGCGTGTGCGTGTGTGTGTGTGTGTGTGTATTCTTGAGCTGTATCAGATGTGTGAATATAATTTTTATTATATTTATAGATGTTAGATATGTTATTTTATTATGAAATATAACTGCATACAGTGAATCAGTAAATGAGACAGATGGATTAACTGGAATGTGATTGATCAGCCAGTAAATACTGACACCCAGTGGTGAAAAGTGATATTTTTACTGAGTCGTTATTGAGTCGTTTAGAGGCAACAGGGCATGAAGTGTGGGTTTTCTAGGTTACTGGATGGGGCCCAGTATATTCTTTCACAGGGCCCACATTTTGTAGCAGCGCCCCTGGTGGAACGTGTTTGTAAATGTAACTGCTCATCTTGATTACCGGAGGATTTAGGCTACGTTCACAACGCAAGCCTCATTGCTCATTTCCGACTTTTTGGTCAGATCGGATTTGCCTATCGTGACAGTTCACATCCATAACTACAAGTGACCTGACTAAATCTAACTGCAATGAGAATGTCTGCCGAAACGGCACGCCTGCGCACAGTGATACGATTTCGCACGAGTCCTGCGTCACCAACGACAAAAACGTATTTGTGAGACGACTCATGGTATTAAAACCGATGAAATGGCATTAGCTAGAAGCTAATGTATACATCGCATTTTGCTCTCATCAGCTGTAACTCTGCTCCAGTATTATTTTGCTGCGCTGCCGGTGTTCTGATGATTTGTGCTAGCTTGGCAAAAATGCTACCGTAGCTCGAATAAATGCTGCCGACGGCGTAGAATAAACTAGACTTTAGCCGCATTCCTTAACCAAACCCTAACGCTAACACTTAAAGCATAAAATTAACCCTAAAATTTTAACTTTAAACCGAAAATGCATCCGCTATAGCGTTCAGGTTGCATAGCTGCAAATCGGATTTAGGACGACATATGAAAGTGACTCAAATCTGATTTGAAAAGATCAGATTTGTGTGTCCACACAGCCCTGAAAAGATCAGATCTGTGTTAAAAAATCAGATTTGAGTCACGTCAGCATGGCAGTGTAAATGTAGTCTGCGTTCCGCAGGAAGCACGTGCGCGTTGATCTGTTTGCTGAGAGCACAGAGTGGTTGTTGAGTACTGCGTCCAAAACTCATAATGATAGATTTATTCTATGATTGGTGACCTGTGTTGGAGTGAGAAACTGAAGGGAGTAGTGTGAGGAGAGACGTGCTGTGTTGTGTGTGTGGTCAGCTTCCACAGTGGTCCAGGACAGCCACGTGCAAAACAGCAGTGTGTTGCTGAGGCTAGACATAACGCTGCGATTTTCAGTTCACTGTCTCTGTCCAGACTCTCTCTGTCTGTCTCCGGTGTTCTCTCACTGGGAAGCTAGAAAAGCAGAGTATTCATATACAAAGCGTTAGCAACAGTACCTTTTCTTACCTGACCCACTGCGCAGCCTCCCCTCTACAGCTCGCCATCTGCTGCTGGAGGGTGGATGTTAGGCGCCCTCCAGCTGCGCTGGGCTTCTCAGCCCCGCCCGTTCTTGGGTGGTCTCTGGAGTTTTTTCCACTCTAATGGCTCTGGTAGCCGCCATCATAACATTACCATATATGGTTCATTAGGGGTGTGTCTGAATGCAAATGACCCTGAACGTGCACAAGCATGGCGGTTTAGAACGTGTGGGATTTAACAGCGCTGGTGTGCTCACGTTTGATAAATACCGATTTTTTTTTATACTTACGCACATTCTAAATTTTATTCATAAGTCTTTAGAATTTAGAACCTTTTCTATGAAATGTTGATAAATGAGGGTGTTGGGCTCTTTCATGAACACAAAAGCAACTAGCAGGGAAGAACTACTCAGCCGAATAGCACTCGGCTGATCTACAAAGAAGCCTCCAGACAAAGTATTCAAATGCATGGAAATAAGACTCAAAACGAAGATCAGACTAGTCCAAGCGTTCATATTCTCAGTGGTCAGTTATGAATGTGAAAGCTAAACATTGCAGAAACAAGACAAAAATGTGGTCATGCTGTTTGGGAAGATCAAAGGAAGCAGGCAAAGAAGGTGACCTGCAACCAGACGGTTGGACACGTTAACGACAACCATGGGGATGACACTGAAGGACCTCACTGGTCTAGCACAAAATCGACTTCTTTTTAGATATTTAAGGTTTAAGTCATTAAGTCGCTAGAACTCGAACCTGAATCAGCGGCACCTAATAAATATATATATACTTCTGTGAAGCTCCTTTGTGACAATGTCTGTTATTAAAAATACTATACAAATAAAATTGAATTGAATTGAAGTTGTACACAGCCACCTGTACATGTTACCTGTACACAAGAAAAATATGGCTTTGGAGGAACTCAAGGCTATGCTTATCATAGGGGTAATTGAAGAGTCACACAGCAGTTGGACCAGCCCAATAGTCATGGTGCCCAAGACTGAGGGGTTGGTCTGTTTTTGTATGGACTTTAGAAATCAATGTGATGTCTAAATTTGACGCATAGCAATTGACTCTCATCTCACTGGCACAAGTAAGAAGAATAAATGGCCTTTGAGTTTGCTCACCTACTTCCTGCCTCTTCACTACACAAACTCTACATTCCACAGTGGTGCTGATATTCCTGACTTTTTGGATTTGCATCAGCTTCCCCATGACCCTGAGTTATAGATAATGGCTGGATGGACTGGAGAGTCAAAGTTTCTACCCATCGCTCAATGATTTCCATAATGTCACCAAGCACTAATAGTCTATTTCAGCATGAAAATTACAGCTAGCCAAATGAAAGAAAAATGAAAAGCAGCATATTGTCATATTTTATACACGAGGCTCTCGCTATTGAAGCCGCAGCCAATCCCTTACTCCTGTGAAATTTAGGAGGATATAATTTGTGGAATAGGAATTCCACAAATTCAAGCATCATGATGTCACAGGAGAGAATGTGAGCAAAGTGCTCACCACTGTCTCCATGCTTCCAGTGTCATGAGCCAATACTCCCCCATACTTAAAGTTTTGTATTCGTGTTTCATCTGAAAAAGTGTGTTTGTTATGATGAATTGGTGTTCTGAGCTGAGATAGAGGAGATGCAGTCCTTTCATTGCTGTCCACCCAGGCACTGAAGTCGCTCATAAGTAATAATTTATCTGAACTGGGGATTTTACGTATGACAGCATCAAGACATTCATAGAAGGTATCCTTTGTGTTCTCATCAGCATCCAAAGTAGGAGCATAGACACTTAAAAAGGTGGCAAAACAGTTTTTAATTAGGGGCATGTTCCTGGTCATGAGTTGCTTATTAATGCCCTGAGGGGCCTCAGGAATGCTACCAAATAATCTAGTTCTTACGGCAAAGCCAGATCTGTGGAGTCTGCAATTGCCTTAATGTACCTGTCACTAACTTGTCAGAGAGTCTTCTTCAGAGATTCGAGTTTCACTCAGTGCTGCGATATTGATGTTGTACTTCAACATCAATTGTTAATCAACAACTGTTGTTAGACACAGTCTAAACCCTGAGTCAGATGTTTAATGCTAATTAACACAGCCCACTTTCTGTGCTCTGTTCTCATGCCTATGTTCCTTTCTAACCATAGCTTCTTGCCTTGCTTGAGTCTTTGAATCTAACTTTGTTTAGGTTAAGTTTGTTGTTAGTGTGTTGTTTTGTTTGAATAAAGTTTCTTTATAACTGGGTGGCATTTTGAATGTTTGCCCTGTGTCTGTGTGGATTCTCTCAGGGTTCTCCGGTTTTCTCCCACCTTGCATGCCAGTAGGCGGATTTGCTGTACTAAATTGCCAGTAAGTGTAAATGTGTATGTGAATATATGTAAATGATGCTCTGCAATGGCCTGGTATCCCATCCAGGGTGAATTCTTGCTTCAAGACCAGTGGCATAGGCGTCTTATTCACCATGACGTCTTTGCCTTGAACTGTCACAAAATATATACAAATTTCATAAAATTACACACATGCATTATACAGATCCTGTAGCATCGTAAAGCATAATCAAAGGTGGTATGCATGAGCAATTGAGGATCGGGTGAGGGACACGGAATTAGGGAATCATGAATCAATCCTTCCACAAACAAGAATTCACAGGACTGGAAATCAGTTTTCCAAACAGGTTTTCTCAGCCGCTTATTACACTTGTTCTGAGGTTATTGCTTAAACTATTATTGTTTATCATGCTCTGTATATTTTTTCATGTTATTTGTACAAATACGAAACTGAAATAAAAAAAATCAAACCAACAAATTTTTAAAATTGCCCTTTTAAGTTAATAAGCTCTAACTTGCCCTCTCCAAGATGGCGGCACCGTTGACCGTGTCTTTCTTAACCTTTTCCTGTCATGTGGTACCGAGTATTCTGATTGGCTGAGCTGTTTAGGGGCGGTACCGAGCTGTCTGCTATACAAACTTGCGGTCGCGTGCATGTAGTCAGCTGACTATGAGTAGGAGCTCATTGAACACGATGCGCGCGCTAACGCTGTTGATCTGTGGGACGCTTTTATTAACGGATACCGTTTGTCTCGGTTGGCTGTTTGATCATTTTGGAGAGAGGTATCAGGAGACGGACGACGTCTCACTTTGGCCGCTGCCGCAGAAATATCAGACCACCGCGACTGCATTCAGACTCAGCGTTTATAGCTTTCAAATCGTTCATGCTAAAGATTCATCCGCGGGGCCGAGCTGCAGCCTGCTCCAAAATGCCTTCCGCAGGTAACCTTACAGTTATTTATTTAGTTATATACTCATACGCTTTGCTAGTGCGTGCGCGCGCGCGCGTTGCTTCAAACTCTGAATCAAACTATAATAAACAGTCTTACTGGCAAACAGGAAGTGCATTTTCAGTAAGTTGTATTTGTCGTCATTCTACTCCAATTCAATGTTATTCACATAGAGCCTTTTAACAGTGAGCAATGTCACAAAGTAGCAGTGCAAAAAAACCGGAAATGGGTAAATATAGACCTAGATTTATCCCTAATGAGCAGGGCAGAGGTGGCAGTGGCAGGGAAAAACTCCATGAGACGACATGAGGAAGAACCCTTAAGAGGAAGCGAGCTCATCCTCATGTGGATAGTGAGACTATCAATCATTACTCCTGTACAACTGTATGCTATTTACACTGTGAGTCAAGCAGTGTAGAGTCAAGTGTGTTGGAAAGATCTTAAGTATAAACCTGACTTTTATATTTATATTCTTCAACTTTTGCTTTGAGCTTCTGCTCTGTGTTCCCACATGCAAACCTTCCCTAAACACTCCCAAGCTGCCATTACTTCACCTGGGTTCCTGAATCACTGCTGCAGTTATAAAAACTGTTATCCCAAGACTCGTATTTTTACAATAAACTCCTACTGAACATACTTTCAGTGCACACGCTCACATGCAAATGTACGTTCATGTTGCTCGGGGATGTTAAAAGCGTCATGCCAATAAAAAAAAAACAAGGTGGCATGTTCGTGGATCACTGTATCTTTTGTGATTAAATCTGTTTGGCCTAGTAGCAATCACGTGACCTGTTCTAGTTCTCTCTTTCAGATATTTTAATTACATCTTTAACTACGTGAAGAAGCATGGGACGAACCAAGACCAAGCGTCGGGTTCCGAGCTGACCGAGCTGCAGGTGCAGATCACGTCCCCTGACCCGGAGTGTGACGGTTATCCGAGTCTGAAAACGGATGAATCCTGTGAGCTCCCTTTCTTCCTTCTGTAAAAACCCAACCTTCCATACATTTTTTTTTCTCTCTTCTCTATAAATTTCTTCATTTTTGGTGTAAGGTTGTCGCTTTCTTACAACATCGGAAAAAAAAATTGCAGGAACGAGATGCGTTGCAAATAAACAGAAGTGAAAATTCAAATAAGATTCAGGACCTTCGCAGTCACAGTAATCCACTTCTGCTAATCCAGTGATTAACTCGACCATAATCCAAAACATCTGCTTAAGAGCTTTAACCATGTTGCACGGTGCTTCTTTTAAAGTCAAGGCCTAGACAGGTGGTTACATCATCACGTAGACCTGACGTGCCAAAGCTAGTCTTTAACTTGTGTTTGATTTTGTGGCAAAGAATAGTGTAAATTGATTTGAATGAATACGTATACTTAGTACTGATGTTAAGTGTACTTAAACTGTAGTGTTGATTTTATTATAAATCACATCTGTATATAGTGGATTTATCATGTAAATAAACTCACAAGAGTAATAACAGATGTGGTGTTTTCTATGAGGGTACATTTTTTATAACGTTTACGAAATCTTCCGTGTCCAAGGTGAAAGTTGTTCCATGATGTTTTCTGACAGGGGGGGTGGGGAGTCTTCAGGACTGACTAAAGAGAAGGCGAGACAGGAAGACGAAGGACTGGCGAGGAATTAATTATAATGAGATCTATTCATCCATCATCTATAATACTTTATCCATCTGGGTCGCGGGGAAGCTGGAGCCAATCCCAGCATCTTCGGGCGAGAGGCGGGGTACACCCTGGGC
>JAQQZU010000017.1:10082495-10094283 GCA_030068025.1 Parauchenoglanis punctatus
AACATATAAATGTCTATTTCTCAGAGTTCCTACATGATGCAGTAAAACCAAAACCATATTTGTGCATACCCAGTAGGCACCTGTCACAATCAGCAAAAACTTTTCAGGAAGCCAGACTTTTCAAAACAATTGTTGTGCAGTGTAATTAGCCATGGCTGTGTTTCTGTTCTTCTGCAGAAAGCAACTAAACCGCTACAAAAATAGGACTTGATACGCATCTTGAATGTCTAATGTGTCGGTGGCGAGTTTTGAGTGCAGCCATGACTCACTCGACTCATTCTTTCATTTCATGTCACTGTTTCTTTATAAATATATATATATTCAGTACATATTAATCACTACAAATGTTATTTTAAAGTTCACTCAACATTGTTTCTCCCCTTTTTTATGCAGTGCTTCATAATTTCTGTGGTCGCAGAAGGTAAAGTGGAAAAGATGTTTTTGTATTTTATGATCTGCTTTATGCAACTGTTTGATCGCCCGAGTACAAACGTTGCACAATTTAACTGCATTGCAAAAATAAATCAAGATTGCGATTTTAATAAGATTTTTGTGCAGCCCTTCATTAAAGTACCTCAAAAATATATGTAAATAGATCTAAATATGGCGGAGCACAATCGGATAAATGCATATTGTAGTGTGGGGTGTAAAAATACACTATTGTAAGCACAGAGTAAGCAGAAACACTTCACCTCAGGGAGTTAAACCAAGCCCTCTGTTAATCAGCAGAAACACTGGGTGCTAACCAGTGCGGTCAGAATTAAATTCCCAGCTCAAATACTTAAAGGGGAAAACATTCTACTTTTAAAAAAACGTAAATGTTTCTAATAAAGGACATTTGCTGCTTCAGGTAAGAAAGTGGCCTGCTTTAATTCAGAGGCGTTTCTTATCTACGGCGTTTCACGTGGACGTGTATTACGTGCTAGAAATGAGCACACAGGTGCAGAGATTCGAAAATATGTAAGTGAATGACAATTTCTACTCACACGACAAGGGTAAAAGTTGGTACTCGCCGGAAGATCGCAGCCATGGGTGCTTTTTGAAAGTTAAAAACACTGAATGTGTATTCCAGGCATTAAAATTTAATGTGGATTTGCAGATACGTGACCGCTCTAGTTTTTTCTAAAGGGTTTTCTAAACCTTGTTGTCATTACAGTTGAAGGACCTGACGACAACGGCGTTGGCGTTTGCAGCTGCTTTCTAAGGGACAGGTGGAGCGTACCCGTGTTCACGTGCGACATGGCCGACATCTGCCAGACGGTTTTGTTTTTCATGCAGTGATGAAACTGATGCACAATAAAGCTATCTTTCTAATACCGGGAAAGTTTCTTCCTGTTAAGAAAACTAAACTATGAAATGAAACTATAAATACATCCTATAAATAAATATAAATACAACCAGCATCTGATCACTGTTTATAAATTATACTACATCATTAATTACAGAGATGAAGATCTTGTATTATAGCAGTTCGTTCCCATTCCATCGACAGGGACGAATGCAGTTTTGTGGCATCTGGTCTCAATGGAAATGTGTTCCTGGAAAACTAACTGATTCGGCTAAAACTACTGTAATAACATTCCGGCCAATCAGAATCAAGAATTGGATGGCACTTTCTAGCATATTAATAAGAGTTGAACCTTAGCCGTTGGGCTGTAACAATGCAGCTCACTGCAGAAATGTGATCACGTGCGTCGTAGAAATGTGCGATTCACATTGTGGATACCGGAACTACATTAATTATGCATCTAATCCAGTCGCACCATTTGAACGCCGGAGCTCCCAATTTGTGCAACCCGGAGTTCAACTACACGGACAGCACATTGGCTCATTTTCCCCTGGAGGCAAGCTGACTTTGGAGCTCTATTTTTCGTTCACAAAATAATCGACTAGGCTAAAACTATTGTAATAACGTCAATTACATGTAGTTAGCTAGCTACGCTGTGTTAAAAGAAACTAAGGGAAACAAATGAGTATATGATTATGATAGTGAACATTATCTTTTCGACACGTTTAACCGTGATGTGACTGCTTGTGGTACGCAGGAGAGTGACGTGCAGCGGGACCGCTTTATTTACGCTCGGGTTCGTCAGTGTTAACGTACGGCGAGGTTTCTGAATGCGCGCTGATTGATCCGCTTCAAACCGTTCTGCTTGAAATGAAAACTTTTGGGGAAGTCAGGAACGAGTAGGCTTTCCTGTAGGCTGTTCCTGGTTGTTAAACCTACTTTTCTGTAGGACGAGTGCGAATTAAAAAATAAATCAATAAATAAAAAAGCCTGGACATAAAACCTGCCCCGGCTACTGATTGTGTAATCGTAGTATTAATAGTCTCGACGTGAACAACTCTGTTTACTCCACTCGATCAACGCATGCTCATGTTTCACAGCAGTTCACAATGAACATGAAAGCTAGACTCTCGTTCATCCTTAATCACTCACACACACACACACACACACACACACACTTACCGATCTCTCCCTGGTCGTTCAGGTCAAATTCTGCGTATTTGTCTGCAAAATAAATGAAAAGATGTCAGATTAAATAATGCTGAATAAGGCCAAATACACTCTGCTTGTAACTATACTCCTCACACACACACACACACACACACACAGCTGCCAGTAACAGGTGAGTGTAGCAGGCCAGGTCGTTATTAGGACAGCTGGAGCTGGGACAGAGAAACGGATCACAGCAGGTGGAACTCAGCGCTGAGGCAGGAATAAAACGGTCAACCTTTCATTTAACTTTTAAATCGTTTCTAGGATTCGGTTTCGCTGCACTCCCTGCGTCTGTCCATCTGTCTCCATCCCCGTTTGTCTCTGCATCACAAAGGCAGCTCTGTTGGAGTGGGGATTGTAACAGTGTCTCTGGGAGAGGAGGAGACGACGGTTACAATGGCCCCTCTTGTGAATGCCTTCCCCTGAAACTCATGACTATTCACAACAAAACTGTGGGGAGGAAGAGGGAAAAAAAGGGGGGGGAATAGAGACTAGGGGAGAAAGGACTAGACAGACATGGAGGCTTGATTTGAGGCCCTAACCACAGTGCACTCTTAATAAAAACAAACAAACAAAAAAAAACCCCATAAGCTCGGGGTAATCCGCTACAGAGTGACCAACACTCGTAACAAGGTAATTCTATTAATACAAAAAATAAATAAAATAAATTAAAAAAATCTGAATTCCATTTTGAATCCTGCGAGTGGTTGCGTGTCCGTCTTTTCCGTTTTTTGATTTGGGTATAAATTTGAGAGAATTGGAAAACGAGTCGTTATACATTTCTTTTGGAAAGGAATATTTAAAAAACGAACGGCCTTTGTGTTTTGAGGTTTTTGGTTTCGTATTGAAAAACTAATGACGCATGGAACTGCTCGATTCGCCACAGACAACACGGACCTACACGGACCCGGACTCTTTTTGCTAGCGCATGGACTAAACGAGTGTCGTATGGTACCACTGATTAACATGCAGCAACGTGATGTTAATGCCGACAGGCGTTAATAGATCTGCAGAATGCCGATTTCCTTCCCAGCAATTAAAAACCAGGACATTACATGCAGTCCTGAAGATACGTCATTTTCCAAAGGAATGTCAGGGTTACCATAGCGAGCTAGTTCTTTCCACCAGATGCAACAACCCTGTTGGGTGGCTGCTATTAGTAACAAGCAGCACCTGCATTGATTTTTTACCACAGCACTGCATTCTTATTTCCAACTGGCTCAAAACTGAGTTCAAAGTTCATATAGATAAAGTCAGTGCAAAATAACCAGCCTGCCTCGAACCCTGGCACGCGTCTCATTCATGTCCTGCTTCCTTTCCCCTTCAGTGAACTGGCTTTTCTGCTCAGCGACTTTTCGCTGCGTTTGGGCTGACCGCTGCTTTAGCAGAGAATTGTCATTTTCAGGTGTCAGAAATCATGCTAGTCTGTAGATGTTGGCATCGAACGTCATTGATCATCAGCATCCAAATCCCAACAAAGCAGCAGTACTTGAGGTTTCAAATACTAACCACGGCCATTCTGAATTTTTAAATAATGATTTTTCTATACTCATGATTTGCCATTTTAAAAAAAAAGTCCTACAAAAGATTTCCACTATTTCAGGTTTAAGGGCGTAAGAGGAATGAAGAATAATCAGAATACCAACTGTGCAGTCGGGAACTGCTTGCTGGCAGTGGCAATTGCACACACTCGGCTGGATAACGCGTTACCAACTAGCGAGGCTGACTCTCAGACATGTGCTTCCTCTGAGAAACCTGAATCCAGCCAACCAATTCTTTTCGAACGGGTGCTCGTGATGCGTCACTGGGGAAACTGCTATCCACCCCCTTTTGCATGCCTAAGCTCACAGACACCCGTGATTGGCTAGTGGCGCTGTGATTGACGGGGAAGACGGAGTATGCAGTCCCTCCCTTCCAGACAGCATGGCCGATTTTGCTTTCTTAGACTCGTGACCACGAAACGCTGAGGCATCAACTAAAGGAACAAACCCAGGTTCTCCACATGCTATAGCAAAAGCATTTTATGTCGAACAATTCAGGTTAAAGCGTTCGAAGACACTTCAATCTGCTCTGGTCAAACTTTTCATCCTTCTGTTCTCTTTCGGTACATTTCTGGCATCATAGTAAATGTAATTAACTGACGTCAAGTATATACACATCTAATGTTAGATAAACTGAACATTTACTGATTATTTTATATTAATAAATGCCTCCATTTAACTTTGAATGAGAGAGATGGATGAAGGGGCGGGGCTTCCAGGCAGTCAGCGTGTCTGTATCTTTAGTGGGCAGATAAACATCCATAAACAGCCACAGACCGACTTTTGATCTATTTTTATCATACTCCTACACACATCACGTAAAGGTGGACAGCTCGCTGGATTTTGTGTAGAGAGAATTACAATTGTAAAGCTTACTCTGAGGTTTTAAAGGCCATGACCATGTTTGGTTATCACAGTGGCCGTCTTTCTATTTTTGCGCGAGACGTTGGAAATCAGCGGCTCTCTATCTCGCTTACAGTTCTCAGGGCTACGCTTCCTCATTCTCTCCCTGAGCGCAGTATGAGAAGAACACACACACACACACACACACACTCTTGTGGCTTTAGCACTGCGGTCGGCCCAGGGCCTTGAGACAGGGCGAGTGTACACTTCTGCAAACCGTCGCTGAAACAAAACAAGGACTTTGTTTCAGTCTGCCTGGATCCTGTACCTGTTTCTCTCTTCCAGTTTGATTCGCACTCAGCTTTTGTTTTCTTAAAGACCTGTAAACTTTATTCTGCTTAATGTGTGGACAAGCATGCAAAGGCATGCGCATAAACGCACGCGACACAGTCGACGGTAAACAGCTTAAGGAATTCAAGACCCTTGAGCATAGAGTTCAAGTGTCAAGCATGGAAAGTGGGGGATGAGAGAGAGAGAGAGAGAGAGAGAGAGAGAGAGAGAGAGAGAGAGAGAGAGACTGGATTTGGGCCACATGACTGTGAATTTAGTTCATATTACAGCTATAATCTCTCCCTCATCCACGATAAGATAACACGCTCGGTTGTTATTTCTCTCCCCCAAAAGAATTCTCTCTCTCTCTCAAAAAACAACAACAACAAGTAAGCGTTCCTGCAGAACCACGGTGCAGAAAGCTCCTCCACACACACTCTTCTACAAGTTCTTCTCGTCACATATACAGTACACGCACAGAACACGCGTGTGCAGTAACCTCGCAGGACGCTCACAAGTTAAGGACATTCCCGATGAGTGGTTAGTGCTTACTTTTGAAAGAATCCAGCTTCTCTGCCAAATCCTCCTCGTCGCTGTACTTCTGATCCTCCATGAATTCCTGCAGAGGGGGAAAAAAAAAAAAAACTAAAAAAAAAAAGCACCACCCATAATGCTGTGATGTAACTTAACTGCCTCCCATTACTTAATCTAAGGTTAGGTTACGTCCAAGCACAGCACTTTATAGCCGTGTAAAACGGACACAATCTGTGTACGGGAGTATGAATTAGCGCACTGCCAACCGTTGGCTGTCTATGAACAATGCGAGTGTGTGAAAAGGCACATTTATTAAATTTTACAGAAATGAAGTACGACAGAGACGAGTCCACGCGACCGGCTCAAATGATTCCTTCGTACCGATCCTGTGCCACACGGGTCAGACGTCTCTTCAGTTCCACACTTACAGCTTTATTGGTTCATAGTACAGTGATGGAGTCTTGAGCCCCGTCACAAAAACAAAAAAGCCTATTGCACCTTTAATGTGTGACCTGATGAACTTGTTTCATGAACTAATAGCTAGACACTAAAAGGGAACCGTCTCTACCACTCAGTCATGTCCTTTGCGTATTTGTTAAATATCTCAGCTTCATTTGCTTAAACTAGAGGAGCCAAGAACACCAGCAGAGCCGGACAGAGTTTCTACTACAGTCTTCTGCCGTTTGTTTAGGTTTCAAAGGCAAATTTACCCGAAGCCAATCTCGCTGCTCAACTAATTGCGCTGATCAGGCAAAACAATACTGGATGTTTCTCAATATGTAGGTATTTCTCAACTGTGGCGCCATTTCCCGCTGCTCGGACACGACGGACAGTATAGCCTTCGTCTGACCGGCCGAGACGGAGACACGAGGCTCTTGGCAAGTTGCTGAAAAAGTCCTCCAGCTGAAGTCAGCGTGCGAGTGAGAGTTTAACGGTTGCTAGCTAAATTTCTTCTTTAATTAGCTGTTTAAACTTTCACTTTCTTGGAGAGTTAACAGGATTACGAGACGGCCTTTACAAATACAAACGATGGACCCTACCGAGAAGCGTTTCCATGGGAACGCCGGTGTGGCTGAAGGGAACGGTTTCAGACTTTTTGAAAGTTATGTGCGCGCGCGCGCATGCTCGCTCACCAAGTCCATTCTGTATGGCGGTGCAAAACAAGCACAGGACAAGGAAGCAACATGATGGGGAAGAGTGATAACGTGGAGCTGAAGGAATGGAGGCTAAAAATAATTCAAATTAAGCTCAGAGGAAGTGGGCAATAATGCGAATGGGCTAAACCAGACCTGACTACAGAGCAGTAGGCAAGAGCTCGCATGTCCTAGCAGGCGAAACGTTTAGCGATCAAACGTCCTTCTCATCACTCGTTAACACGGGGGCGCTAAATATACGGCCCGCGGTCTGGCACCAGTCCAATAACAGCTCTTATTTTACTATAGAGCCATAAACGCAGCTAATCATAACATAAAATGATAAAATGACATCAATCTTCATTAGCAACTTAAAATGAATTCTGCAATCATGCCTCACTCCAAAGGGCGTGAATACTTTTTCAATCACAACTTTTACAGTTTGAGATTAATCGTAGGTTTTAAGATCACTCTTCCGACCCGATTATTATTATTATCATGCCTTTTCTACGACATGAGGTGTATGTTTTGTGTATTTAACCCAGAAAGAGTCGTGTGCTACTTTCTGAGACACTGTTACCAAGGGCACCAAAAACACGCCCTGGAATTTGGCGCACGGACGTCTTTTCAAGTCATAATGACAGGTAGGAGCTTCGGACACAACTTTTTTTTTATTTTAAACTTCTTTAATCGGCAGTTCTCTCTCAGTCGAATTCCGCTACACCGGACAGCTTCCTTCCTCACGCGCAGTCCGACTGCCTGCTGATAAAGTCACGTCTCATCTCGTCTCCACCCAGAGTGTCTAATGCGGCAGCGCTTTATTCTTCCGTCTGGTCACCTTGTACACACTCTGCTCAAACAGATGTTGGTCATGTTGTAGCTCGGAGTCGAGTTCGCTACAAGACCATAAACATATCGCTAGTTAATGCGTACACACCGAACTACACTTCAACAATGAAAATGCACCCGCATTTAACTTCGTGTAGGTCGCAGGAAACAGGAAGCAGGATTGGGATTTGTTTAACGTGGACATTCCATGCTCTCTAGCTTCCACGTCACTCCTACGCAGCGTGATCCGAAACTCCATACGAAATAACGTTCTTTATAATCAGTGCTACGCTACAGAAAGAAAAAAAAAACCCTTTCTTTGTGCAGCACGTTTTCATATGCAAATGAACACGACGACCGCATGAATATGCAAATGAGCCGGTGACGTCGTGCGGCGGCATCTACCTCACGCGTACTTTCCCCTGAAAAGAGTTCCAGAACTGGCAACAACGGTGTCATTCATTCATTCAGCCAGACACACCTGATCTAAACACGGCTAGAACCAAACGAGCTTTAAATAGTCCGGCTTTTAAAGTGACTCTGTTTGTATAAAAGAGCTCGTGTTTGCCTTTTCTCGCCTCAGGAAAGTTTTAATCGTTGTCTGGAAACGCAAGAGCGACCCTGAGATGTGTGTTTGACACAATAACAGCTAGACACATCATACACCTTCTTTTTTTTTTTGCAACATGAACACGAAAGGTTGTGTAACATTAGCGGTTTGATAAACGAAGGTCACAGCCAAGTCCAGTTAGCTGAGCTGGCTAACATTCCTCAGCGTCAACAAACAGCACCTGCAAATGTCTTAAACAAAAAAACAAAACAAAACACAATACGTCTATTTTTTTTTTTTTACCCTGTTCACTTCTTCTAGCTTCTCCCTCTGCTGAGTTTTCAGTAATCCAAACGCCTTTCCACCTGCAAAATAAACACACGTTTAAAATAAATAAATCCGTTAAACGCGTTTTCATTGCTGTGCACTTGCTGTGCGGTTATAAAGAGCAGCGGGCTAACGGCAGAATGCAGCGTTTCACAGGAACCAGGTGTGAAATATACAGAGAATTAGCGTGAAAAATCACACCAAAATAGATTAAATATATAATTATATCAGGATTTACCTTGAACATTCTGATTAGACGGCATGATGGGACAGTTCCGTTGAGAATCGGTGTAACTCCTGGGCTCTCGTGAGGAGAATAAACGCAAGTCGCAGGAGTTCAGTGAGGGGCGTCCGCCAGTGAATCGGTCTTTGTTTTTGAACGACTCCGTGTGTCGACTCTCACACGAGGAGAGTCGATTCTCAAACACAAGTCAATCAAGTGGTTTGGCAAGGTTTGTTTTGACGTATTTTTTAATTTTTTTTACTTGTAGAACGCTGATTGCTAAAACAAACAAAATGTTTCAAAAGAAAATTTCGTTATGTTACAATGTAAATGTGACAAAACTATTTAAAACAACAACCGTGACTGTCAAATCCATATAGAGTCAACGTTTACCCCACATGATATTTCTAGGCGTGAAATCAAATCAAAATTCATTTAAACAAGAATCGAATCCGTAAAGTGACTCGTGATGCTGTTCGGCAGGAATGGGACTTGAAGAAATCAAACCAACACTCTGATGCTCGATTCATTTAAACAAGAATCGACTCTCTGAAGTGATTCTTAATGCCCGTTCAGCAGGAATTGGACTTCTGGCGCCATCGTGCGGCCAAAAGAGGAATTGCAAGACAATACAGGCTGAAAATCAAAAACAAATTCCTAATTTGGGGGAAATTCTGTATCGATAGACATGAAGTATTCAGCATCATACAAATTAAGGTCTGATGTCGAGCAGATGTCAATCCTGCATATGGATTTTCTGTGCAAGGATGCCTGATATGTAAGGTGCAATTCTTCTATGTATGTTTATCTGTAGGAAAATGTGGGAATGCATTTAATGAAGCATAAAATGTTGTCAAACTCATTTTTATCTGTGGAGAGGGACATTGTCATCCTGAAAGCCAATCCTCCCATCAGGACAGAACAATTTTTATCACAGAATAAAGATGATCAAAACTTTGACTTTAAGTGAGTTCATATTATTGTACTTTGTCAAAAATTGTTGCACAGTTTATAATGTGTATCTAGGTCTCAAATCTAGGAAGAGGACAAATAAAAGACAGAAAAAAACTTTTAATATAAATAAGAACTACCTTTTATTAAATAAGAACTCCTTTTATTCACTGCAAGCACAGTGGCTAATTACCTCCATAAATAATTTATCACTAAATGAATTATGAACATATACATTATTTAATACTAACATTAATTTCTCCTTATTATTACTTTTAATGAAAAAGAATTACACCCAATTAGTGAGTCATGGCAGAAGATAAAGACACCTTGATTTAAAAAAAAATCATAATTTTTTTTTTATCAATACTCAGACTAGATTTGAAAGCTGAGGCTCACAAAGATAAAACAACCAAAAAAAGGAAATAAATGTTATGTCACGAGTAGTGTAAAAAAAATAGAAACAAGAAAAATAAGATATTAATTAAAAAAATATGATGAAATAAAAAAAAATTTCAGATATTAAGCTTGCCAAGTGTAATATGTGACTCTCAAAACTGAATTTTGAGATCTAAAGACCCATAGATTTTGTGAAAATGTTATGAGCATTGATCAAAATGTTGCAAAATTGATTATATAATAAACACAACAAATAATTCAACTCTTTTATTGGTCCTCATCAGGGTTTATAATACACAGGCAGCAATGGAAAAGTGTATGGTAGTACTGTATACGTGATGTGAGAAACCAAACTTCTATTAGAACTTGTACATGTGGCGACACCACGTGGTTAAACGTGGAACTGCATGAAGAATTCTCATTGAGCACACTTCACTCCCACTTCCTCTCCCTCTCGATCCAGCTAATATACTTAAATCAAATATTTAAAAAGGAGTATGCCAAATATATTGTTTATATTCCCTATTCTCTTCTAGTCCTCTTTAGCTCCTCTCTGGACATGTTTGAGGCAGATTCTGGGCAATATCAATCAGGCTTTCCCGCTCTTCTCGGATGTCCTGCAGATTCTTTTCGAGCTCCATCAACTCTTTTTGTTGGGCCTCAGCGTCGCCGAGAAGTATCTGGAACTTCCTGCTGAGTGCCGGGCTCTCCACACTGCCCCTGAGAACCCGGAGACGGGCGGCTGTCTCGTTCAGCACGCGCTCGTAGTTCTCCACGTCCGTGTTCCTTTCTGCTCGGGTGCAAGACATGATTCGGAGGCAGGTTTTACATTACAAAACACACACTGAGTAGGAATTAAATAATCATAATAATAATAAAAAAAGCACAACGAAAATCAATTCAGCGCAGAAAGATACAGCAAAGGAAGTGTCAGGAAAAGGCAAGCCATAGAAAGGATAAGGACGGAAATGTTGAAGAGAAGAAAAGAAAAGAAGGAGCGTGAAATGAAATGTACCTATCTGACCAAGCAGCTCGGCCAGCATGTGTGTGAAACCCTCCAGCTGGCTCCTGGCTGACTCCATGCTGCCCATCACTCCCTTTAAAGAAACAGCCTGTGGAGCAGAAATGAGGAGCGAATTCATAAACGAGGGGAGAGAGTGAAAGGTCACACAGTAAAGTAGTGCTTTTAACTGCTATTTCAATTTTGATTTAATGCCTTTTTTTTCTTTTTTTTTTTACACCAGAACTACTTTACAGTCCATGTACGCTTTCAGCGGTTACAATGGTTCCTGAATCCCAGACCTGAGAATCTCATGCTTTGAACACTTTTATTTTCTCCAGTCTAACACACCTGATTCAGCTCATCTCTAAACCTCACTCAGAGGTGTAGCTGGGGGGATGTTTGTATTTCAAGTTGGAATACTTTATAACATTTCCGAACTTGTTCCGAATTAACGAGTGCTCAGTGTAAACGCAGATCTCATACACGTCAGCCATCTTAAAACTCTTACTCACTGTCCAAGCTGGTTTAAAATCAAATACTAGACATGTTCATCCATCCATCCATTATCTATAGCGCTTTATCCATCTGGGTCGCGGGGAAGCTGGAGCCAATCCCAGCATGTTCGG
>JAQQZU010000017.1:10094383-10117934 GCA_030068025.1 Parauchenoglanis punctatus
CCAGTTGACCTAATCTGCATGTCTTTGGACTGTGGGAGGAAACCGGAGCACCCGGAGGAAACCCACGCATGCACGCGTATTATAGTTCTAACCTGTGAAATGAATTGGACTTTCCACCATATTGGTATAAGCCTTTCTTTACAGCTGCCTCAGATAAAGGGCTCTTATTAATATTGCATGCATGTACAGATCATAATTCTGCATGCCTATTAGTGTGATTAATTAATTAATGTGTCGTGCATTTTGGCCTTTTAAAGTGGACCTGGATAAGCTGCACATCCTGAGTCATTGTATTATCTGCTTCACTGAGCTGATCTGCCGAGGTTGTGTTCAGTGGGTCGTTATTCATGTCCTTGTGCTGATTGTGGAGAGTGGAGGTAAGATTTTGTAAAATGGCCTCTGCTTCTTTGTTCTGCTCCTCCACTG
Source organism: Parauchenoglanis punctatus (assembly GCA_030068025.1). Taxonomy (NCBI): domain Eukaryota; kingdom Metazoa; phylum Chordata; class Actinopteri; order Siluriformes; family Auchenoglanididae; genus Parauchenoglanis; species Parauchenoglanis punctatus. Next base: position 10,094,810 of record JAQQZU010000017.1, read on the forward strand.
ACAGGTAGGCAGCATGGGTCTCATTCGCCTGTCGTGTGAGATTCTCCTTCAGCTCCTGCATCTCTGACAGTCTGACACACACACACACACACACACACACACACAGTCACCATGACATCTTCATGCTCTACTTAGTTAAAAAAAAAATAAAACACACAGAACAATTTGTACACAAGCACACTTTTTTTTTTACTTCTCAGAATCATGAAAAACAATCGGGTATCAGTTTCTTTTAACAATCATTTCCCAATAATAATTTGCTAGTGCAGCCGGATGAATTACACACGACATTATCAGGTGTGATTGAGTTGATTTACAAAGAAAAACTATGTATAAATGACGTTACACAGTACACATGTAGTGAGGATTTCATGTCAAAATTGCAACTGCAAACTTCAATACTAGTCCTGGCTAATCACCAGGATCTACAAAGAGAAGCTTCCCACACACACACACACACACACACACACACACACACACACACACACACACACACTTATAGTATGCAATATTTAACAATGTGCCAAATATAAGTTCAATTAAAGGCAGTGAGACATAGACATAAACACTGTTTTAATTAGTTAAATTAAAACCTTTTCACAGCCTCAATTTAAATATTGTTCGCATCAGAGGTATAATGTGATGAATATTGAAACATGAACCCAGACTAACAGGAGTTTGAAGTGATTTTTTTCTGTTGTTGTTAAATGGCAGAAACAGGCTTCTGCAAATTTATTACTCATTATAGGAATTCATTTACACACACTGCCAGATTTCTGCATTAGGAAATCATACTGCACTTAAGGAATCTATTTGCATACATACTGTCTTGTTTTTTTGACCCAAATCGTACGTTCAGTAAGGCAAATCTGTAAACCAGACGAGATATTTTGCTCATTTCATTTGAACAACTCAATATTTTTGGTTTCCATTTTTTTACATATGCAAACCTTTAGTAACTCAAGGCCTGTGTGGTGTGTTAGGAGCATGTTACCAGTGACTGACCAATATAGCATCCCAAGGATTTTACCAAGTGAAAGGTGTAGAAACAGGAGAGTTCAAATTAATCCAAGTATTTCTTGTACATTGTACATTTCTTGAGTATTAAGCATCAATAGAAATGTTAGGCTATTATAACTAAAAACAATAAGCTTGCTAGCAGACTTCTCAGAGATTTCTCAGATCTACCTGCAAAATATTCCCACGGTGCTTCAGCTTTTATACAACATACACGTATCATTACTTACCGCTCAGTAAGCTCTTGTAAATGGCGCGCTGTTGAGTTATTCTCCAGTAGATCCAGCAGTATGAAGTAAGTTTTGTTGGACACTTTTAAAGCCTCTCCTGCTAGCCCTTCAATATGAGCAACCATTTCTTTGTGACTGGAAAAAAAAATAACATAAGAGATGGGTTTTAACATCAGGTAAGTACTTCTGATGGTCAAATCTTAAATCTTAAATCTATATTAGCACTTGATGGCACTGAAACATCTACATGAGCCATTCTATGACTGATGGATGCGAAATGAACCGATATTATTGGAAGATAATTGCATTTTTCCGTCCCGCTCATGCACTGATGCTTGCTATTTATTTACTAAAGATGCATACAGATTAGTGGCGCAGCACAAAGGCGCCTTTTGTATCTGTGTCCATTTAGGGCTTGAAATATCCGCATGAACCCTACCACTATGCCCCAGAAACACTGAAGTAAAAACCCAGATGTAGAAACTGCTACCAGCGCCAGCATGGTGTGAGAATTCTGGTTCATTACTAAAGATGAATGTGGTTTTTCTTTCCTTCATATGTTGCCGCTCACACCCGCCGCTCACATTGCAATGTATTTGCAGCATCTCCTATATGATGAATATCAAAATGTTGGTACAAGCATATGTTGTGTAGCAACTTCTCAAACTCAAACGCTCTGTATCCAAGCTAAGCTCTATCTCTACGGTATTTCATAAATACTAATTATTTTCCTCATTCACACCTAGGGACAATTTAGTATATCGATATGTCCAATCAGCCTATCTGCATGTTTTGTGGATAGTTTCAGAAGGTAAACCACAGGAACATGACGTGAAACTCGACACAGTCAGTAACGTGAGCTCAGGATCGTACCCAGGACCCTGCAGCTGTGCGGCATCAACGCTACCCAACGTGCCACCCTGCTAAATAAATGACACTTATAAAATGATCATTACTGTCAATTATCCTTCAGACGACTCTGCAGAATCTTTTATTAGACACGGGTTTAACTTAATCAGCTAAGAACCCGTCACCCTAATCACTCCGGAGCCTTTGATTCAAGTTGATTGGATAGCATTTAATTCAAACTGCTGTCTAAAAATATGTATAGTTAAGATTCTCAAACTGCTATTTAGCACTTCATGGCCCTTTGTAAGGCCACCAGTTTTAAACGCCTTTATCTGCTTCATTACTCCAAGATACACTATTCATTTTTCTACATTAGGCACTTGTATGACTGGTAGACACATAATGAGTTGACATGACTGCGGTTTAATTGCACTTTAATTTCTCAACCCACCTCTTCACCAAAGCTTCTGATTCATTCACAAGGGCGTTCCACTCCGTCGGTCTTTTCGGGATAATGAATGGGATTATCTGAGACAGGAGGACAGAAGTCAACACGGATATTACGCGTCACGTTCAAACCACAAACGATCATTAAGAGCTGTATTCAGAGTTACGTGTAGTTGGGAATTTAGATCGAAATTGTGTGCAGGAGTATGCAGACTTCAGAATTGAATGCAGACTTAAATATTAGTGCTCGAGTTATAAACGTGTAGCAGAGGTGCATCTCAGAGTTTATGACATTATATCTGTCATTGAGTGATGTCAGGTACGGACAAACAATGTTCCATCCAATACGAAGCCTTGGGGAGGACTGCACAGAGGAGCTTGAAAAAGACATCTTAATCAGAGGTAATACTAATAAGACTGAATTTTATGACACATTAATTATTGCCATGACATCATGAAATATCTAGTTAAAGTGAGTTATGACTTATCCTTAAAAACACTGGCGCATTTTCTTTGGAGAGCACATGCACTTTATCAAAGCATACAAAATGGGTACATCATATCCAAAGAAATGTATCTCATGAGTCATGACCACATCTATCTACAGTAATATTTATTTAGTTTATTTTTATTACTTCATGCCTTAAAGTAATGATGGACTGTCATTTCTCTTTACTTTCCTCTATACCAACACTACCTCGACACAGCACAGCTGATGATCTCAAGCACATTAACAAGGCAAAAACTTCTGACAAGTCACAGCTGTTAATTGAAAAGCGTTCCAGGTGACTACCTCATGAAGCTGGTTAAGCTAATGCCAATAGTGTGCAAAGCTGTCATCACGATAAACGCTGGCTACTTTGAAGAATCAAAAATAAGAACTTATTTTGTTTTCTTATCACACACTGTCAGCTAGTAAGAAGTTATGCTTTGTGATTTTTTTAATAACGTGAAATGTAAGAGAATCAGTAAGATGTTCAAAATGCTGAAGCCAGATTTCTTGTACACTCATGAGAAAGAAGCAGCCTCATCAATTTTAGCATTAATACACTGTTTCATGGCTCATTTATTGATTTCAATATCCTTTTATAGGAAATGGCTAACAAAATCATTTTTACTAATGGTTCAAAAAAGTCCAAAAATAATTGGACAGACTAACAATCACAAATTCAACTCTTGTCATTTTGAATACACTGCCGTGAATATTAAACAAATACATTTCATATTAATTTTGTGACACCAGATGCTTTGGGAAGGCACTGGAACACCTCATAAATGTATCAACATGTATAATGTGTAAGCCTGACGCATTGTGCACGCTTACTAGACTGCTAAGGTCCGAGATCATCTTCTGAAGTTGTGCCTGCGTTTCTGTGACAGCAGCGAACGTGTCCACAAGGGCTCGGCACTCGTTCGTTGCCTTCGGCGTCCTGTTCTCTTCATCGCTGCTTGAGCTTCCTCCTTCCTTCAGGAGGCTGCAGTTCATTATGCCGGCAAAGTCGTGCAGCTGCAGCTGTAGGGCTTGTGCAGATGTTTCCAGCTGTGTGAACTGGCTGATGAAAGCTTCCCGTGCCTCTGTACAAAAAAAAAATCATAATTGCATAATTAATATTACTTCACTGAGGTCATTAAAGCTCAGAAACTTTTTCCCCCCAATGAGCAAATCTGACATTTAAGTTTTAATCTTTCTTTAATGAGTCTTTCTTTAATTAATCAACCTTTCATCTTTACAGCTTACAATCCCTTTGAGATAAGTAGTGAAGTATCTCTAATCTCCTAGATTTCCTCCTTGGATGATTAAAAACCCTCCTAGATACACTGGCACACATTTTTGGGGTTGGGGAAAAAACACACTGAGAAAATGAAAGCAATTTCTCCATTAACTTATTTTACCTTGGATAGCCAGAAAATCCTCCAGCGCATTGGGTAAGTAATCCTCGCTTTGATGCTCATGCAAGTGATTCTCCAGCCTGTGATGCTGATGCACGTGATTTGGACGCACGTAGATTCGGTGCCTGAAGTTCCTACAGTCATATTTGGAAAGCAGTCTCTCTAAACTGTACAGTTGGCTTTTGAGTTTCGTCACCTGGGGAGTAAAAAAGGAAAAAAAATATAGTAGGGTGCAAGAGTCTGACTACATTGCTCATATGAAATATCCATATTTCCTATTTCATTTAGTCTACATTTATTCATTAAGCCATCACATGCAATCCATTAATGAAAAGCAAACTTTTAAAAATAATATTATAACAATGTACTGTAATTATGATCATCCTTTAGTAATAACAGTAGCATCAATAAAAGGGGCAATAATGCAGGTTACATATGAATGTGAATAAATATCTAGAAAGTAGGTTTTTTTTTGTTTTGGAAGCTTGCCAGCTTTACGGACTTGAAATAGTTCTGTTAGTGCAGGATTTTTACTTAAAAAAACCCCCCATCTCACTGAAAGGTTGCTAGGTTTCTGCAATATTCCCTTTCTAATTACAAATCAAAAACTGCACAAAAAAGATTTGAAACTATCCCAAAATAGCCATAAGAAAGAAACAATATATGTGTTCTTTTTTCTCTTTCTCAGTCTTTTCAGTGGAAATCAAGTTAACAATATTGCATATTTCATATTATAGCAACCCTGCTGAATTCTCGTAAAAAGTTGCTCAGTGCACAGCGCTGCATATCTCTGCGCGCTTCTCCAAGAAAATAAGAACGAAATGCCTCGTAAAGGTCCACTATGCAAGATTCTGATGACATCTATTAGCAGAAATGAAGTATCCCATAATATGCTTATGTAAATCATAAGTGTGTCTTCATTGGTGTATAATTACCTGTAGCTATGAATCATTGTAAGCTTATAATGATTCCTTCATTATCTACATAGAGAGCGGGGTCATTTCTACAGAGCCGCCACATTGCGCCGCTACAGTAGCCTAGAACGGACAAACCTCTAGGAGTACCTTCCGCGTTTCGCATTTTTACAAGTGCCAGCATGAATCTCGAAGGAATTCTCAACCATATTAACAATTACACACATTTTTAATCTGTTCATGTGAAGCATCTGCAGTAGTATAATAAAAGTTCATAACCAAAATTGCTACCTCAGACATTTATCATTAGAAATCATTCCCCAATGATATAAATGGGGTTGATTAAGTTTATCACTGGAGTTTATGGTTTATCACCACACATTGCTCGTATATACTGTACGTAAAATGTGTGAATTAATGATAGATCAGCACAAGATTGTCCCTCTACCTGAGACCTGATTCCTTCTCCTGTCACTGACATTTCTCTACTTATTCTCAGTAAACCGATCTGTCAAAGGTGAATACTCGCTTCTGCCTGATTTTAATAGCAAGGCATGTTTCCTGTTGTAGGGGATAATTAGGTCCAAAGGGAAAGTTAGGGAGGTGCTGTTATTCAGACATGCGTTGACAGATTTATTTTAGTTCACCTCACCACAATGCCAGCTGCCTGTGAAATACATTATTGCATTATAAATGTAAATTGAGATGTCAGAGGTATGATTAATCTTTCATTAATGTGACGTACCACATAGCTGAAGAAACAGGATCAATATTTTAGTCCTTAGAGGAAATAGCTTTCACAGTCCAATAGTAATTAGCCATTTTTTTTTAGCGTCAATAATATCTGTACAGGAAAGCAAATGACATATTATGGGATGTATTAGGAGGTATAGGGAGGGAATGTGACCTCAGTCACTTTGTGGCATGGTTGTTTCATGGCAGTTTCTGGAAATTACATAGAATGGTGCGAAAACCAAGAAAACATCCAGTTCTACAGGCAGAAACGCCTCTTCGATGAAAGAGGTCAGAGCAGAATGGTCAGAGCCAACAGGAAGTCAACAGCAATTCAAATAACCACTCTTTAACAACCGTGGCGAGGAGAAAAGCATTTCAGGGTGCACAACATGTCTTGAGGCGATGGGAAACAACAGCAGAAAACCACATCTGGTTCTTCTCCAGGAACAAGAACCTGAGTTTACAGGCTCCCCGAAACTATACAGTTTAAAGACTAGGCAATGTTTTTCCAATCCTTTTCTCTCATGCAACATCATTTCTTTCCCAAGTGATCATTACTGTTATGAATGACATTGTCAAGTAAATCACACAAAAGCAATGACCTTAAGTTATCAAATAATCTTTCTATATTTCTACAGGCTCACTATTTACTATCACTTAACGACCCTAAAAAACGACCTGCTACTGTAGACATAATAAGCTCCAGGAAATGATTTTAATATTTCTATTAGTTAATGGAGCTGCATTAAACTATTTATTTGTTTTAATTCTATTTTAAATTTTCCTCACAGTTTTCTAAAATAATTCAACCTTTGTTCTGGACTGACTGCTCTTCAGCACCTCATTTTTCGTGCCTCCATTATGATCACATTTATTACTTTTCAGTGTTTCGGGTACAGTGTGGGCCTGTTTCTCTAGCTTTACATTCCTGTTTGCTGTTTGGCAAACACAAACCACCTTGGCATGCTTATTGTCTCTGAATGGAGAAATGATGCTACATGCTTCAGTAATTTTCTACTGTTAGAAGTAAAATGAGCTTCATTGGAAAGTACTCTTGGCAATGTGTGATAGCGGGACATCAGAACGGCACGGTGTTAAGCTAGAACACACAGGCAGGGGACAGAGATATAAGGATAATGGATGGCTGAGTGTCTTTCAAATGAAAGTGTAGAAGAAATTGCTGAAGCATCAGGTGCGAGTCTGGTTCCTATAAAGTATATTTGACTCTAATAGCATTTAAAAAATCAGTTTAAAAATATCCTCTTTCAAAATGATTTGAATATGAATTTTGTATATTTGAATTATATACATATCACAAAAAAAATCCTTTTTTATGATATGGATTTTCTTTTTTTTTTTTTTTACCTTGCCAGTGCCAAAACGTCCCTTTAAAACAAATAATTACAATTTTTTGCTACAGTTTGGTTTTGAAATGGAAAAAAAAAAATTAAAACCCAAACTGATTTGCCAGTGATTACAATGTTTAATTTGTTAATGAATGTCACATCAGCATCCACGAGACAAGTTCCTGTTCCACCAGCATCGAACCTGTTTACCAGTTGTTCCTTCACCAGCTTCACCAGCACCAGTTTTTTTTATTATTATTATTTTTTTTTTTAAAAACCCAAGTTTGTGATATATTTCTGCTAGTGGAGCAGAAAATATGGCCACATTGCATCTGAAATGTCACTAATTTCTAGTGAAATTAATACGTCATAAGAATATTATTGTGAGTACAAAAGGATCGGGAAGTTTTTTTAAACCAAGACTTAATATTCCTGTAGCTTTGAACATTCAATACCAACAGCATTTAAACTGAGCCTGTGAGAAAGTTGGCATTCCCATTCAGAACAGAACAGTTTATTTTATTTAACTTTTATATTTAAGCAATATTGCATGAGCACGAGTGTGGTTATTCTGAATATCTGCACAGACTAATCTATACCCTGCCAGTATTTACTATAATCACACTCTTGCTCATTAGATATTGCATAAAGATGAGAGTAAAATAGAAGAAAGTTCTCGGTTTGATTCATTAGTTGCTTGTGCATGACAACTTTTTCACAAGCTTTGTTTGAATGGTGTTGGTGAATATTATGTCATGATTTTAAGAAACTTCCTGATCCTTTTGAAATACTGAAGCATGATTCTGATAAACATTCTCATTATTAAAACCTAGTGAATGGTGTAACTTTATCCTCAACTGGTGTGTTTCTGCAAATTTAGTACCTGCCTTTCAGTGTTACTAGTGTACATGCAATCAATACTCTCAAAGTGACTTTCAGGCCTAATTAAATATTGTTAAATTGATCTTGTTGTATAAACACTGCCCGGTATTTTGCGTATTTAGGTAGCAATGCCGCAAATTTCATTTTCCTTAATGCATATTCACAGCATGGACAAGACAGGGATATTCTACACATAATTGTATGCACTCCCTGTTAGTAAAACAACTTGCATTTTTCATGTTACACATGTATGAGTAAATCAGGGCTACAGTGATATTTGTCACAGAAGCTGCAAATGTTACCAGCGTAAATCGCATTCCCCTGAATATTAGGCTCATTCCCTTATTTAGTTCCAGTTTTATTCCTGGTTCATGTATTCCTCAGCATAGTTGCGAAGTTTAAATTACCACGAACAGTCTTGCACTCAAATCTCCCTCAGTGAATCAGCTGAGACAGAACAGACTTTATGTTAAACTATATTGAATTATGTGACTGTACTTTTTTTTTTTTGACCCTGTAACAGAAGTGTGTTAATTGAAATCGCACTATCCAGTGCCACCAAAATGAGGATGGGTTTTCTTTTGAGTCTGGTTCCTCTCAAGGTTTCTTCCTCTTTCTTCCGTCTCAGGGAGTTTTTCTTGCCACCGTCGCCACTGGCTTGCTCATTAGGGATATATATAGATATAAATTTATAGATTCATAAGTTTATATTCAGAATTTATATACTTCTGTGAAGCTGCTTTGTGACATTGTCTGTTGTTAAAAGTGCTATACAAATAAATTGAATTGAATAATTCAATTTAGCGTTGAGTACGTTCTGAGATTTATTATTCCTGACTGCCTTGATGGTTCTATTACACTTTCTCTATTATATATTCTATTACACAATGCACGTACCTTGATATCTCTGGTTGTCTTCCTGTGCATTGACCAGTGCTTGTATAATCATCTTGAGGCATTTGAAAATCCTGTTACCATGGATGTGAGTTCTCTTTGATTGTTCCTTGTTACAAGATTTTTATCTTATTTTAGCCAAAATTGTATCCATTTTTTCACAAACGTTAGTTCTTGGCAGTGGCTATTTGGATTTGTTATGAGATCAGAAATGCCCACACACACCTGGTCTCTGATGAGACTGTAGCACACAGGGCACTCCTCACACTGGTGGGTCAAGGGGTTTTGGTAGTGGTTCAGCTCACACTTGTCACACTTGTATCCCACAAAACCTTGGCGACATGGACATGTCCCATTGGCGTGGCACTGCATGGACATCGATCCCATTGGGTCACAGTTACAGGCTGCAGTTTTTAAAGACAAAGAAAAACTCACATTGAATGCTGAGATGTTTTTGCATTGTAAGACATTTGTGTCTCACGTGCGTTCCATATTTACACACTTTATTTTATATGTTGCAGCTCAATGAAGCCAAAATATTATATCAGAATATTTTGTATCAAAAATTTTAATCTCCATCCATGAAAGAAAATACAAGCCAACTACTGAAAAGCTGGATTTGGTTAATGGTGGGGAAAAAGTGCAGGGATGGAGGTGAGTCATGAGTCTTTATTTGTATATGCGTTAATTATTTTACACATCATCATGATGCTCCAAGTCATGGATTAGGTATCTGCGTACAACAATAAACAGGGGTCGATTTCCATTCTCAAGATATCACAGCTCTGAAAAACTGATTCTTAACACAGCATCAAATAAATTATTACTGATAGTAATGAAGTAACAAAATTAGGTCAATTCTGCTTATATTAAACATTAGTTGAAGAATGTGTACCTCTGCAGCCTCTGGAGGAAAAGCCAAAAAATCCCATTTGACAGACGTCGCACATTTTGCCCTCGATACCTGTCTGACACGTACATTGGCCTGTGATTGGATGACACATTGGGGATGAGGAGCCAGTTGGATTGCAGTTACAGCTGTAGAGGAGAAAAAAGAAGTCAGTCAAGAGCTCCACATTTCCCATGCAGACTGTTAGAATTGTCTGATGCCTTTGCTAACATTTATATTACTTAAATTACAATATTAAATGCGGTATTTTAGTCTTTTCACTCTGCTGACATTGTGCACTCGCATAGTCCAGCAATAAAAATGGACAAATCTGCTGTTATCTTAAATCGCATATTATGCACTATTCTAGACTGAGAACTAATACTAATCTGTTTTATTATTATGGTTAGTGTTTGAATTATAAAAACAGTCATGACCAAAGTAGGAAGTATTTTTTAATGAGAGACTGAGCTCCTTAGTTTAACAACACTGTGCATGAAACCTCAAAACATTTTAAATTCCAATAGTGCTGAATTCTCTGGCTCTGATATGCCATCTAGTTGATGGCTAAAAAGTATGGGAACCCCTGTGCTAGATGGATGGATCGCTGGATGAATAAAGGCAAGTCTGTATCCACAACCCACCTTTCACATCCCAGCCCTGGCCGCAGGTTGAAGTAGCCAAACTCGCACTGCCCACAAGCTCTTCCTGTAACATGCCTCAGGCACAAACATCTTCCCGTTTGAGGATCACACTCATTCACTGACCCCATTGTGCCAGCGGGGTTACAGATGCAGGCTGAAAATTACAGATCACACATGTCTAGTTCAGTATGGTTCAAAAATCTAAAAGTTTCTATTAAAAAATAATTGTTTTTTCACATGATGTGACCTGAAGTGCAGGGGAGTTATCATCCTGAAGTTTATTATTTCCAATAATTGTATATGTGTTTTATCCTTCTTATATCACAGCAGCTTGCCATAATAAAGAATATATTCATGCATGCAGACACACTCACGCAGACACTTTTGGGAAGGCCGCAGGCTTTTATCCAGAGCATTTCCATAGTAACCGCTTCGGCATTTTTCACACTGGTCCCCATCTGTGTGTTCTAAACATTTGAGGCAGCGTCCAGTCACGTGATCACACACACCTACAGCGTTGGGATCGGTGTTCTCATTACACTCACACCTTACACAAGGTCGCACCTCGCCATTCCAGCCAAGTGGGTCTCCGTAGAAACCGTCCTCGCATAACTCGCATCTGATTCCTTTAAATCCATTAAACATACACCAGTCACATGACAATAACTTGTCCGGTTCTCCACTCAACCATCAATGCCCTGTTGACTCAGGCCATTTAAAAAAAAAGTATTGTTAGAATTATTGGTGTCTTATTAATAACGTAATAGATATTTATACAAGGAGACTCAAAACTCTATGGCTTTGGATGGTGCATGATGTCATGTGACAGACAAAAAAAATTATTTTCATGTTCAAACTGAGTCAAAGTCAAATAAAGTGGTGAAATTCAATTCAATATTGTGGCTCTTTTAGCAGCGTTTTTAAAAAAAGGGTTATTTTTGCCTGTTTGTTAGAAACTAAATGCATTTTTTTTTTGCTTCACCTCTGGAAATAATGAAATAACAGGACAACATTCTTTGCGCTGAAAATTGTAAAAATAGAATAAACCATGACTCACCCCTCTGTCCTGCTGGGCAATTGGTACATACCACCTCCCCTGTCTCTGGTACCTGGGCACAAGTGGTATGCCCTGGGCAGGGGCAGGGCACACAGTCTCCCAGGCTGCCAGTCAGTGCGTTCCCATAGTAACCGTCCTCACAACGCTCACAAGAAGAACCAGTTGTGAAGTCTGTGCACTCACAGACACCTGGATCAGCATACATGTACACAAACATTTTAATGTATTAATACAAGCATGCACACAAGAGGACCAAAAGATTGTATACACTGTATACACACTGAATCAGTACATCCACCTTTTTATGCTCAGGGTAACACTGACTTCTCACACACACACACACACACACACACACACACACACACACACACATTTTGCAGGAGTGCACAAGCCTTATGAATTCAATATGAGTCTCTCTGAGAACAGACAAATTGGAGTGTGTCAGGGCGGCCGAGAAATGTGCCACTGGACGAGCATGTAGCATCCATTTGGGTTCTGATCGCATCCTGGCACACTGTCAGATATCTTTACAAGAAAACACACACACACCCCATCACAGAACACATCAGTGACAAGGGAACACTTTACTGACGTTCTATGTTGACAGATTCAGGGCAGAACATGCATCACCTTTTTTCAACAGTAGAGGGCAATGTAACCATAATGTCCAAAAAAGAAGTGACAGGGGAGGGGTGAGGGAGAGGGAGACAGAGAGAGATGCAAGCCCATGTGTGGCCAATTCAGAATCTAAATCCAGCCCGACTGTAATTGCTTTAGAGACACATTTGAAGAAAAGACAAGTCTAAGGGTAAAAATGCAAAAGTAAAAAAAAACAGACAAACAAGCTATCACACAAACCCCTGGGGCCAACCATGTCCCATGCCTGAATCCTAAATCAAAAAGCGCTTTAGTAAAAGACATCCCAAATATCATTTCCTTTATAACCTTGTTTGCCGCGCTCCTTACGGACAGGACACCAAACGTGATTTGAAGTCACGTGTGTTGGAATCAAATCCTACTAGTATATTATAGTATTGCGTAAAGCACTGAATTGCAGATGTTTGAATGACTCTCTAGTGACTTTGTTAAGCAGCTAAAGTGAGACAAGATGCTTTGATGGTAGTCCAGTGGTTGTGTGTTTAAATCCCAAGACTGACATAGAGCTGCTGTTTGGTCTTTGAGCAAGAGTCTTAACTCCAACTACTCAGCTGTATGGTTGGAATGCATTCAACCTAATTTGTGAATCCATCTGGGCATGGAAAAGCTTTATCCAAATGAACAAATAAAAAAGGCAGAAGAGAGACAGAAACTGACCCAGGAAACCGTATTTGGTCAACATAGACAGTACATATATCATGGATAACTCCTGATATTGATTTCCTGTATATAGAGGTCCATAAAGATGGAAACATCAGGAGAAATCTTGTCCACCATGAAATCAGTATATTTATTTAAAATATGACATGAACATCATCATGGACTTGAAGGTTATGGCAATATAGGGCTTCTTTATCTGTGGCAGAATGATTGTACAGCATACATCTTTAAATAATAAACAAACAAACAAGAATTTGGTGCACAATTTTTAATTTAGGGTTTTCTGATATCAACACAGGGTCAATATATATACACTGGTAAAATTTGGTTAAATGTCCCTTTCAAGTAAGTTTCACCTTGACCAGGTGCTTTTGGTAGCCATCAAGCTTCTAGCAGAATTCTGGTTGGATATTTGCCCACTCTTCCTGGCAGAATTTATAGAGTTCAATTAAATTTGTATGTTTCCTGACACGGACCTGACTTTTAGGAACAGTCCACGAATTTTTGGTAGGGTTGAGGTCAGGACTTGTTTTAAACTTAGTTTTTCACCTGCTTTTATGCATTCCACAAGCTTTGTGTGTTTGAGGTCACTGTTCTGTTGTGTCCAGGTTTCAACCATCTAGCTGATGGTTTTCAGGTTATGCTGAAGAATTCTTCATTTTTCCAATCACTTTGTGCAATGCACAAGTTTTATTGGCAGCAAAACAGCCCTAGAGCATGATGGTAGCCACCACCATGCTTAAAGACTGATTCCTCTGTACCTCTGTAGCCAAACAACTCGATCTTTGCCTCATCTGACCATAAAAGTTTCCTACGGAAGGCTTTTTTGTCCATGTGATCAGCTGCAAATGTTAAGCTTGAAGGTGTTGATTTTGGAGCAGGGATTTGATGGCAACCTATTATTCCAATGGCGATGGAAAACTCACTTGAATGTAGACAGTGTTCCAACAGCTTCCAGTTCATGGCAGCCTTGTTGGTTCCTGGCTTGTTACTGACCATCCAAACCAATTTCCTCTCAGTTGACAGGGACAGTTTGTGTCTTCTTCCAGCAAGGCTTGGCAAAATGGCTACACCTACCAATAACTTGTACCTATGTATAATTGTTTCAACTGATGATTTTGGAATATGCAGTTGGCTCCAAGAGACATTTCTTAGTTAATGTTTGTAAATCAATGATCCTCTTTCTTAGATCTGCACTGAGCTCCTTGGACTTTCCAATTGTGCTGTGTGTTGGTCAATCCAGTGAGTACTGTCCCTTTATATGTTGTTCACAGAGAAGCTACCAGCTGTAGTCATGAGTAATAACAGGACATTAAGAAGCCTTGGTAAGTTAAAAGACATTTTAACTTCCAGCACCACTGAATTAATAATCTAAGTCAGTATATTTTTGACTCTGTGTTGATTTAAGAAAACACAAAAGAAATTAAAACCTGTGCGCCAAGTTCTTTTTTTTATTTAAAGATGTATTTTGTACAATCATTCTGCCACAGAAAAAGATCAGTTCTATGAAGTAAGTGAAAACCCTATATTACTATGACATTCATGTCCATAATGACATTCAGGTCCATGTATCTGCAACTATATATTTCCTGTGCTCATATTCACAATAGGCTCATGCCAGAAATTTCTTTTAACATGTTTAGCACAGATTGATTTCCATTGTAAAAAAGTAGTGAACTATAATTCCTCTGTTTGGTGTCACTCACAAGAGGAAGGGTTCTCCTAAGGTTTCACATTCATGTTGTCTCATGGAGCTTTTCATTGCCTCTTTTGCTTCTGGCTTGCTCATTAGCAAGCTAAATCTACCTCTGGCTTTCTGTAGAGATGTTATACAAATAACATTTCTTAAAAATAAAGGATATTCAGATATATACACTTATCCAAATTATTAGGATCACCCATACAACTACTCATTCATGCAACTACCCAGCTTTTTGTAGAACTAATGTCTGGTCTTTTCCCAGTCTTCAGCTGCCCAGTTCCATTGAGTCTGTGCCCATTGTAGCCTCAGATTCCTGTTCTTGGCTGACAGGAGTGAAACCTCATGTGGTCTTCTGTTGTAGCCCATCTGTCTCAAGATTTGACGTTTTGTGTGTTCTGGTGCGTCCATGGTGGAAAAGGTGGTTACTTGAGGTGCCAAACCTTTCCTGTCAGTTAGAACCAGTCTGGCCATTCTCATCTGACCTCTCTGATCAGCAAAGTGGTTCTGCCGACAAAACTGTTGTGCATGATAATCCCAGGAGATAAGCAGTTTCTGAAATACTCCAACCACTCCGTCCAGCAGCAACAACCATGCCAAGGTCAGACTCACTGAGATCAAGATTTCTCACAAGAATTTCTTAAACAGATTAAAAATGCTTGCCTCAGATGCACATTAATGTGTTAGTGAACAGAAAATAGAAACGTGCACTTCATGTAGGCAAATATACCAGATCCCAAAAGGAAATAAATAATAACAAAGGGGACATTTCTGAGGTAGCCCTGAGTCCCTTACTAATATATATAGCTTACAAAGCAAACAAGCAGGCAATCCAACAAATAAATCATTAAATGAAGAGCTTTATGAAATATTAGGCTATAGCAATAAGAATGCCAAAGGTGACTATTATTTTATTCTCTGACTGTGGCTGTGAATGTTACTTATATGTTAATATTGTTTTGGGTATAATGATGCAAAGCAAATGGCCTTAAGACTGTTATTAACTGCACTTCTCCCTTTTTTATCCAGATATCAATCCAGACCCTGCAATTACAGAAAAAAAGAAAGTGTGAAAAAGAATAAACATGATCTTTTTTTTCAGATTTTTTTTACCACCCCAAATTTGATTTATTTTTAAGTAGCCACATATCCTGAAGTGTTTTCTTGTATACCACAGCAAATTTTCTTCTTTTAACTCACAATTTTTAAACTAGAGTTTTTAAGTGTTTATAATTACATTTAACATTTGCCTGCGTAACATCTATCTATTTATCTCGTGTACATGTATGTATGTCTTTATGTTTGGGTTTGTATATTATATATAAAACTAAAAAATATGGACAAATCTGACAAATCATTTAACTTTTTTTTAAGAAAAACTTTCCTAAAACTATCTGTCTCTTGAGGTGGCACCTTGAAGGTTTTAGTACTGCGAGTGGCACTCTTAATGCACTTTCTCATCTTCTTAACCACACACACACACACACACACACACAGATAAATGAGCATGGTGTCTTTAGAATGCTCAATGCCTCTTGACCGTACCTGACAGATCTCGTTCTGAGGAAAAGAGAGTCGAAGATGGAGGCAGAAAGTGTGTGGGAGACTGCCTTTAATGAAAAATAGCTGTTCCACAGGAAGACTCTGGTCTTTAAATAAAGATCTGTGCTTGGGGGAACGGCTCACTTCCCGTTTTCCTGCATCTCCCACTATTTCAGTTTATTTGTTCGGCTAAATTAGATTTAAGAGGCATTTGATTTTTCAAGCTTTTGGGAAGTCGTTCTCTACATACCAGTGTGTACAGACTGAACAATACCAAACAACAAAAAAAAGGCCTAAAAGTCAAAATGTGCAGACAAAAACAAATCTTCAAAGCTGAAAAACATTAGCTGCAGCACCATGCTGAGTAAATTCAAATTAAAACAATTATTCATTCCTGACAAACAGCAGATAATGGTGTATTAATTTATATAGAGCTACTTGTTATTTACTGACATTGAACATTACTGGTATTTCCTGCATCTTACATTTACATAGTAGGATGACTTCATAGTAAGGCAAGTTAATCCTTATGTGCACAGTGTCCATAAGACTGTTTTAAGGAAAATCTCTTCCAAATCACTTTAATTTCATATTAATCGTTATATTGATTTCTGCTGTCTAGACTCAATGAGTCTCAGGTGTCTGCGAAGTCAGGCATGCAGAAAGGAAGAATATTGCTTTCTTCTGCGTGTGTTACCCTGCCTCCTGATGCAGCATGAACAGGAATTTGAAAAGATCTGCTTGACTGACTTTACAAGCACATGTTGGCCTTCTTCCTTCTGGGGGCTGTATGAAAGGGCAGACCTAACAGGTGGGTGGGAATTGGCCAAGACGTACTTGTTGAGAAAATCAGACTAAAAATACCAAAAGAGAAGGCTTTACATCTCTATTCAGGTTTTTTTTCCAATCATGTTTAACAATTCACTATCTGGCAACACACACAACCTTGCAGTAATTCCGGACAACTGTTTATTAAGCTACAAGGAAGACATGCATCAAGACTCTTCTCTATCCTGGTACCCAGATGGTGGAATGAACTTCTTAACAGCTGAGTCACTGACTGTCTTCAAATGAAGACTAAAGAGCCACCTCTTCAACAAGCCTCTTTCCACCTCTCTAACAGGCTTTTAGCTTGATAGAATTCTTAGACTCTGACTTATTCATACTAATTAGTTCATGACAGAGATTATAACACACTTCTGTAAGTCTCCCTGGATTAGGACGTCTATGAATACTGAGACAAGGCATTTCAGCACAAAGGACTAGGTTTAATTATGTGCGTCACATAATAACTAAATACATAAACACATTAGTTTAATATTCCTGGAAGTACCATTTCTCTCCTGTTTTGAAAGAAACTGATTAACAGAAGAGAGAGTGAGTTAGTATGAGCGAGGCAGACAGACAGAGAGAGAGAGAGAGAGAGAGAGAGAGAGAGAGAGAGAGAGAGAGTCCAGTGTACCTGTGCTTCTGTTTTTTTTTTTCTTTTTAAAGATGATGAATTAGGTGATTCAGGGTGGGAGTTGTCAATAAAGAGAAGAGAGAAATGGAGATAAATAGAGAGAGCAGAAAATACAAATGGACAGAGAGGAAGAGAATAGCCTGTGTGCTTTTTATAGAAAGTACAGATAAAGATGAAGAGAGCTGCATTTCATTCACTTTGAATAGAAGAATGAAGCTGGCTGCCATGTTTTTTTTTTCGTTTTTTTTTTTTGCTGGACTTAGTCACCGGTAATACAAGCCATATGTGGTTTTCACTGATGGGGCAGATGCTACACACACACACACACACACACACACACACACACACACACACACAGACTCAACATCTGTGCACTATGGGTTCCTGTTTCTGTTCTTTGCTTTCTTTCCTTCCTTTCTTGTAACACGAACGAAAGAATGCGATTTTAAACATGAGCCACACAATTTAAATGAGCCTCATAGTCATCTCCTCACTCGAATGCTCTCTGTTCCTGCTAGCATTGGTGGAGAAATAATCACCGATTCAGTCAGATCTGTTCTGTTGGTTTAAGGTCATTGAACATTTTCAAATGTTCTCCACTGTACAGAGTGTTTAAGAGATCTCTGTTTTGATGATGCGAAGGTAGAGGAGCATCACAAACATTTTGTCGGACAGTATCTGATTACAAACCGAATTGATCAGATCTTCTATGCCATGTAACTATCGATCAAATCATGAGAAAAGCATGCTTGCCTAGGAAGGTTTTAGACAGCTTTAGGCAGACTGACTGCATTCACCGCTGCATTTGCTAAACTGACCCCTTACCCAACATGATTCTGTGGCAGAAAATGATGCAAGACTTGAAATTTTGGTAAATGTAATAAAATAAAATAGTCATTTTGGTGAAATCTTTTAGTTTTCTTCAAGTAGAGGTGTCAAAGTATATCACTGGCATAAAAAAACCCTCAGTTTTGGTCATAATTTTGGCTTTCTAAAATTTAACAACAGTGACATCTGATACATTGATGTGGGCCACCTCACAAATAATTCATCACCACCTAACTGACAATTAATGCTTTTTCCATAACCATTAAATATATACCAACCAACTAGGGCATACTGTGAACAGCATTATTTTAAGGAAAGCTTTATTAATTCCTTGCCCTTTCACACTCGCTGTAATTTTAATCTTTAGGTCCTTTTTTCTGAACATTCAGAAACTAAATATCAAATTATATTTTATCTATGCAGTTCTATTGCTTTTATATCAAGGCATCAGGTCACGTGTGCACCCCAAAGAATATTGAATATTTTTAGGCCATTCCGGAACTCCAAATATTCATTAACACGACATGAAACAGGATGCCGCCCTCTTGCCCAAAGGGGCTTTGAGATTACCATATCAGCATCTGAAGCTCAGTGGGTGTCCATCCTTATTTAGTTCCTGACTCTATTTTCTCTCTCAACCCTCTTCAGGCAAAGTTTATTTGCCCCCCTCTTCCGCTCGGTCCCTTCCTGACATTTGTATGTCTCACCATGCTGAATTATTCACCATATTTTGCATGGCTAAATGTCAACACCTCAGAACAGCTTCTTATTGTTTGGAGCTCTTTGAGAAGAGAGAAACTGAAAAAGGAGAAAAGGAAAAAGTCACCAGGCAGAATCTGGACAGGTGAAGACTGCATTTGGGGAGTTTTTCCTCTTCCCTGCTACACACTGCTCTGTTTTCATACTTTTGTGAAGCTGCTTTGAGACAATGTCAGTTGTTAAAAGCACTATACAAATAAAATTGAATTGAATTGTTTTCTTTTATACACACATTTATGAAAAAGTCAGATGATTGTTAGTGGCTTTTATACTATAGCATAGCTAATGTAGCACTTCATGACTTGGATACAGAATTTCAATGTTTTCAGTCCGTGATTTAAAAAAAAAACTTTTACTTTTACGACTTTTACAAGGACGTTTTCAGCTCTACATGAATGTATCTGTAGTATGGAAGTTAGTAATAATACATGAAGCTGCCATAGAACCAGGATGATTCAGAACAGATGTTTCTTCCTTTCTGTTACAGCCGCAGAAACTATTTGCTTGGATGTCTGATTTTATTTCCACATACACGAGGTATATACATGGAGGACTGACTCTGCAGGGTATTTTCCTGCTAGTTGTCCCCTTGAAGAATAAGGTCACGACAAATCAACAAAGTTTTTCTGACTGATCATCTTGCTTAAGTACAAAAATTCTCACAATTATACTGATTAATATAGACATTCAAAAAGATTTTAGAAGGGGCACTGGTGGATAAGCGGGTGTTGACAATATAATAACCTGTATAATAACCTGGTAATACCTCAAGACATACACTATATAAGACTTAGTAGTTACTGCTTAGTTCATAATGAACTACTAAACCACTCACAATCCCCCCTTTAGCCCACATTTTCCTTTGGTTTCACAACACGTATTTATTTTTATTCACTCCCTGGTCCTGTCTCTGCCTCTATCCCTGATTTGCTCACCTGCGTCCTATTAACTCTATTTTTACTCGTTGTACAAATACTTATTTCTTACACATATTCTTTCTCATCTTATCATTTGTTTTGATCTTTTTTGCTTTTATCACCCTCGTGTCCACCGGCTTCTGCTTGTTAGTTTATTATTACTTATTACTAATTACTAATTACCCAGGATTAGTAATCGTAGTTATTTAGCTGCTCTTGTTTAGTCGTTATGAATTTATTCATGAGTTATTTAACAGTAGTCTAAAATGTTACCTATTTTCTTTTTCATTTTGTTGTGATTTTTTTTATTTATTTAAATATTTGTTGTTTTTAAAAGGGTCACAGGTCATTTCTATGAGAAATGAGAAATTCCATGTAATCTGCAATAAGTTATGGTGTCATTTTTTTCTTGTTGTAAAGAAGGAAGTTAGAAAATTGAGGAATGAACGATTGTGCTGCACAGCAAATTACAGATGGTTCTGAATCTATGTGCTTTTCACTCAGGTCTAACCTTAGAAATAAAAATGTAGACATCTTGTGACTGATGAGGTGCGAAGGGCTTCATTCTGTCATTTCATTTCCTTCTTGATTTCATACTTTTTAATCTTGCTTTACTTGCAAATGCTGCCCTTCAAAATGTCCTTCAAAAAGGAAAGCATTTCAATAAGCTACACAGCGCACATACTCCTGTAAGCACTAGCAATATGAAGCCACAATATAGATGTTGCATGAGAGAGGAAAAAAAACAAAACTCTTTTATACCAATACAAAGGCTGGCCACCAGGATATTACATGACATCGACATTTTGGTGGTCGTGAGGGTAAAAACACTATAGCTGCTGATGGAATTGCATCCAGTGATGAAAAAGGTGTGAGAGTTATTTACATGGAACATTGCTTGAAAGATTTATAACTGACAAAGACAGATGGCTGTTTGGAGATATAGAGTCTGGGTATACAGTGCAAGTGTCTATAATTCATTGCTTAAATCACTGAGTCTAATCAAATTATTTTGTGTGCTTGGAGAAGAAGAGACTAGAGAGCAGGTGGGAATTAAAGAAAAGAGCATGACGCAACCTATTTGTTTAAAAGATAAATGCATGTTTGTACACTGCGGTTAATGAAGGCATTCACATTAGAAACAGTCACCATTTTTCTCTTTGCCTTATCAAAAACTCCTTTCTTGCATCATTCGCCACCCTGAACACCCCTCCAAATCCTTCCTCCATACTCTAATTTAATGGATGGCAAGCCTTAAATTAACTCTCGAGAAGAAAAATACATACCATGAGAGGCAATAATCACTTGCATGCACATGCATAATGTACATGCATCTGAAGGACATATGCTTGACTTCATTAGTCCTCAGTTTCTGGATGAGCAGCATCCTGTTTTTGTTTTCCCCACCACAAATGTTAACATTTTTCCAATCTGTTGTGTCGCTGGCAGTGACACAATCTGGAGGACTTTTAATAAATCACAATTATGAAGCCACAATAGTGCAGCGCTCAGGCGGAAACACCACTCTTCCGTTATTTTCAACTAGTCTCGACTGACTGAATTTATTAGCTATTAGCCAATTAATAGTCAATTAGGCCTAATTTACAAGTCCAGGGGAAATTCCCAGCTCCTTTCACGCATATACAAATCAAGGAAGTGTATCCTTTCAGCTCGCCTTGTACACATCAAGCACTTCTGAAGGGGAAAACAGGATTGAATAGCCCAAAAAAGCATTACATATTCTAAATAGGGTTTGAAAGAGTTTGAAAAACTTTCCATGTTGCAGTATAGAAGGAGAATGAAGAATGGCATGTGTGTATGCTAATGCTGAGCGAGACCATTTTCAGCAGGGATTCGGCACAAGCCTAATTCTATTTACTAACCTGAAAAGGATTTAAGCAGTTAAATGGCCCTGAACGTTCAGTTACACATTGAAGTTTAACAGGTTCATGAATAAATAAATACACCGAGCTCCTCCTTCTCTCCTGGGAAAAATTCTTAGCCGAGGCTTTCCTTCGCTCCATCACTTGTCTTGTCTTTCTGCTTTTGATCCTCTTTCAACTTACTTTTACACCTGCCCTGACCTTTTCATCGCCTCCCCTCCTTCTTTCTGCTCAAAGTGCTTTATTAAATGCCTCCCTGGCTCCCTCTTCACACTTATCTCTCTCTCTCTCTCTCTCTCTTAAAGCATATCAGCTCTTGTTTGACATTAATTTGCAGCGTGAAATCCTTGTACTGAACTAATCGCTTTTTACGCTCATGAGGAGAACTATGAAGGTTTAATTTGCAGCACATTAAAAAAGCCTGAGTTCCTGGTAAGTGTCAGAGAAAGTGTGTGTGTTGGGGCGGGGGGTGGGTGGGATAGAAATAGGGGAAAACGAAAGATGAAGACAAATAACGAGGACATATGAGGCTTGTTTGGTCATCCACCAATTCCCGCTTACCAGCCAGCTCTCATATGGACTGATATGTGCTTCTTCCGACACACATGAAACGAGCAATTGGTGCACAGGGCAGCATAACAAACTTGGAGGACAGCGCTATCTACCCTCTTCCGCATACATGAGCTCATGATTGGCTGGTGTCGTTGTGGTTGACAGGGAGGGGAGAGTATGCCATCCTCCCACCCAGAGCTCATGACCACTTAATTCTCCCTAGACTATCCATCCATCCATCCATTATCTATACCGCTTTATCCATCTGGGAAGCTGGATAAACATGAACATCTGGGAGGCGGGGTACACCCTGGGCAGGTTGCCAGGCCACCACAGGGCCAACACAGACAAACAACCACACACGCTCGCATT
>JAQQZU010000017.1:10118034-10134173 GCA_030068025.1 Parauchenoglanis punctatus
TGTAGCACTTGGTCCTGGAGAAACGCTGTCTCGTTTCACTGTACACTGTGTTACATGTATATGGTTGAAATGACAATAAAAGCCACTTGATTTGACGTCTTTGGACTGTGGGAGGAAACCCACGCATACACAGGGAGAACATGCAAACTGCACTCAGAAAGGCACCCTGGGTGACCCGGGGATCGAACCCAGGACTTTCTTGCTGTGAGGCGACAGTGCTACCCACCACACCACCGTGCCACCCTCCCTAGACTAATAGACCCTAAACTTAGCTTAAAACTCACAATCTTCCAACAACAGGGCAAAAACTTTTTCCCTGCCACCAGTAGCCCAAGGGACCCGTTTTAAAAAGTGAACAGACTATGGAGACCTGGAAAAGCTATTGTAGTATTTTCACAATCATAATGCAAGCACAAAAATGCATACTATCACAGCATTGGCATGTGTCAGATAATCAGATATGTTTTATGCATTTATTTAACCTGTAAATAGGAGTGGAGTTCAAGGGAATACATTATCAAGAGCTCTGGTTGGGTCATATTCAATATTGCGTCAAATCCAGTGCAGTGACTTTTCATTATCAGATTTCAATCATGCTCTTTAGATTCCATTTTCGTATTTTAGTTGTGTTTAAGTGTTTAGAAATAACACTTTTTATGTAGTTGGCTGAAGTAGTCTGTTTGCATTGAAGTAGGTTTATGTGGGTGACAAATACTCCAGACCTACAAGACAGGGAAATGGGAGCAGGACTTTTAAAGGTTTGCTTAATGTCAGGAAAATAGGGCGACACGATGGTGCAGTGATTAGAATTGTCGCTTCACGGCTCCAGGGTCACAGTGAGGTTTCATCCCACCTTCCAAAGGTAGATTGACTATTGTAAATTGCCCCAGCTGTGAATAAGTGTGTGTAGGTGCAGGGGTGTAGGAAATATGGGTGACAAGATGAACGCATCGCCTCCTTTCCGCCTTTTCCCTCCAAAACAAGTATATCTTATTTTACAGGGGCTTTCTAGACATAAAGCTCTACTTGGGCCCAGACCTCCATTACTCAAATTGTGCTTTTTTACTGCGAGTGTAAATTGAGCTATAGTCGTCAGTCCTGATTCTTGTTTCATGCACCAATACATGGATTGCTGCGTGCACATCATGGTTCAGCATGCACACTGCCGTGCATGGAAGATAATGTGTGTGCCACAGTATAGACCCAGACCGCAAGCAAGGTACACATCTCAGCTTGTATTTTGGGATAAACTGCATTGATTTGACATTGTGGATTAGTAAAAATCCATTCCTTTTCCGTTATCCATCTAAATGAATCCACTCCCAAATAGCGTAGCTTGTTGAAATTCAAATGTAAGATTTTATTGAAGCTCAGCAGATCAATACTAGGGCATATTCCCTGTCTAGCAATCACTGTTGTTGTATACTTTTCTTGATTTTTCTTGACTTGATGAAGTTATGGTTCTGAATTTCTGGTTATGGTTAAATTAAGTGTCAACTAACCATCATGCAACATGTTTCCTTCCAGTGGAATCCCATCCCTTACATCTCCCAGCATTCCACACACATCAAAAGGTTAATGCGTTGGATCACAGACAGTTCTCCCAAGAGAGACATTTTGTTCATTCTTTGTGGTCAACAATGTAAGTGTTGTATCGGCAATCATTAGAATTATGTATGAATAATTATAATAATATTTAGAAATTCCTTGATTTCTAACCGCAAAAGCTTTTCTGTTGGTACTGGAAAATTAAATATGATAATTGAATTTCAAAATGAAGCACTATAATGTTAGCTTGGTATGTTTTAGTTTTGTACTTAAAAACATTTGGGCTAGCTGTTGTGGCGAGCAGTTAAACAGACATTTTTCTTACACTATTGATTAAGCCATAATTTTGTTCCAATTCATATATATAAAAGCATTCCTAGAGCCGCAATGAATGAATAAATGAACTCAATAGGCTGCAGGTGAATCCACTGATTCTTTGTTTGAGGATCTCCAAGAAGACAGTAAAATTACTTGCTGCTGTCTTTCAGAAGTTTAATTTTGCATTCCAGGGCAAAATAATTGTCTACCATCTTGACAGTACAGTTTTTCTTTCTAGTTAGCTGTTTGAACTCCAGCTGATAGACAGGCACTCCACTGAAATTTTACATGCCAGTATGGCCCTGATATGGTTTGTGATATCAACTGCTACATCTCTAACCCCATCTCCCCACCCCCTGCCTGGAGGCAGGGTGTGTAAACCTGTACGCACCCTGAATTTCTGCATTGCACCTAGCGTTCCTGGGATAGGCTCCAGATCCATTGCATCTCTGACAAGTTGATTACTGAAGATGAACAAATGAAGACAAATGCTAGATAGATGCAGCTTTGATCACAATCAGGCAAATGAAAACAGTCTGCAGGGAAAATGTCAATTTTTGTGGTTAGGCCAATGGGCAAGCGGTATTTAAATATGCAGTTTGCATAAATATTTCTTTCACCAAGTTCCTCAAGTGGTGCAGTGTTAATAATCATCTGATCAGAAATAAAAATTTCTACGAGAACTAAAAAAAATTGGAAGAGGAGCGGAAGGTTTTAGACTGGCCATGTCAAACAGCAACTGACAACAAACCCCCCAAAAAAGGAAGAAGCTGTGGTGCAAGTCCGGAAAAGCACTGCACAAGAAGAATAGAATGCAACAGTCTGGTGATGTAAGTAGGTCAACAGCTTGCAGTTATTGCAACCAAAGGATATGCAACCAAATGCTAAGTGTTGTTTACTTTGAATTACTTTAAGACTATCTGTTCCTATATTTATGCTCAGCTAAAAAAGTGGGTGGTCAACCTCCAAAGGTACCATGTTCTTAGTTTAACACATCTAGATGTAAATATCATGAAATGAAAGCTAAAATTCTGATGTGTTGTCTTTTGATCTTAACCCCAAATGTCTTCACTGTATAGCAAAAACAAAAGGATTGCTCTTGCCATTCCAGTATAGGGGACTATATGCATGTAGGGAAGGATTGCACAGGTGTTCTTATACGGCATTTCTTTTGTACATTACCCACAAGGTTTTCTGCACTGAATGCAGCTTAATTTGCACCTGAAAAGAGGCAGACATCTTAACTCATTAGGCCTGCTATCTTTTTTACTTTTTCTTATCTCACTTATTCAGTCACACACTTGAACATGTACGGGTCTAGCCTATATTAGCATTAATTAGCCAGAGGCTGGTTAACAGAGCTAATGAGAAAGATGGAGGTGGCAATGAACTCTGCCTCTCCTGTGCAGGCAATCAACTCACTATGTAGTCCATTAACTGGGGCAGGGCAGGAAGGAGCGGGAGAAACAATAAGGCGAGATGAAGGGGGCGAAATCAGACTGGTATGGATGTATGAAGACAGAAAGAATATATGACATCCTGCTTTTAGCTGATGTAGTGGAGATGCTTACACACAACTGCAATTAACAATCTGAAACACTCGGCCTCATGTCCTGTTTTGGACAAACTGACCCATTTTAAAAGTTTTACTGAAATTGGAACAGAGCTGCACTTGCCACATGCTCTCTAATTATTAAGCAAAAATAAGCACTTAAGGGGCACACAGAGATTATATTCAGCTCATTTTGACCTGAAAGTAGCCACATGAATTAAAAATATTACGAAATGTTTTTTTCACAAACCTGTTTCTGGATGACATGTCCCATGCTGGTTACAGTTACACTGCACACACGGTGAATATGGCCCGCCATTAGGACTCTCTCGGGTAAAACCTGGTGCACACAGCTCGCAAAATTGTCCCATGAATCCTGATGGGCAAGTACACACCTCAACCCAGGGGGCAGGCGGTGCAAGGGGGATGTCAGAGTAAGACTCAATCAGTGTCGCAGAGGTCAGTATCACTCCAGACAGCTGGGAAGTATCTGTGGGTGGAGAAAAGGATAAAAGGGTCTAGACAAGGTAATTTATCATTTGCACAGTATGTCAACACTACTGGTAACCTGTATCGGTCTGATATTGTTCACAACACACACACACAGACATGCGCACACACACACGCACACACACACACTCTCAAGATAATTAAATAAAGATCTATCAAAGTGGGCAGATGTTCATGAGTTCTCTTAAACCACAAGCACCCATTTTCCTGCTCCAATATAACCATGACGTATTTTCAATTTTGCCGGTGTATTGAGTCAGAAGTGTTGGGAGCATGGGGGTACTTGAG
The DNA here is from genome assembly GCA_030068025.1 of Parauchenoglanis punctatus. NCBI lineage: Eukaryota > Metazoa > Chordata > Actinopteri > Siluriformes > Auchenoglanididae > Parauchenoglanis > Parauchenoglanis punctatus. Next base: position 10,122,251 of record JAQQZU010000017.1, read on the forward strand.
GAAGAGGACTGCAAACCACTTTCTTTAAACTAACATGTTTTCAGAGCATGGAAGTTACAAAGATTAATGACACTCATTTGAAGAGGTGGAGTGGAAGATATATTAGGCCATTCCTTTAAGCAAAAGCATTCATACATCAGAGTAAAGGTTAAATAGTTGGGTTGTCTCAAGTTCGGTGACAGACGTTTGAATTTAATTGACTTTGGACCAACCTGGTCCCTTTGGTATTGATCCTTTCCATGAACAAGGGCAAGCACATACAAGACAGGAAATTGAACGAGGTGAGGCATTAAGATAACGGCACTCAAGCTAGCATGGCTAGAAACTGACTTCTAACAAAGTAAGTAAATTAGATTCGTGATTATCTTCTGGAACAACAGTATATCTGTGCCATAGGACAGCAAGGAAAAATCTAATAATTCTTTTATTATGGGTCTGTTTTAAAGTGCTGACTTACTAGGTGCTTGGTTGCATTTTTTCTTGGTTGCAAGTTGTTATGGTTTTTCGTCCCCCTTTATGTTTAAGCGGTAAGGAACTGATAGAACATTCAAAACCCTTGATAAAGGCAATGTGCATAGAAACCATTACGTTGAGTACCCACCACCACCTCCATCATTTCTCAACCATCTAACTGTTGATTTAATTTTTAAAGTCTGTATAGCAAAGATTGCTGCAGATGATCTTATGATGATTCACTTTAACATTAACAATAAAAAATACAAATTGTACTTTGTATTTTACAAGTTGATATGATTCATCCACATTTCCGCAAAACATCGGCCATGTTTTATTGTTGAGGGCTTGGCAGAGCAGACACATTTACAAATTACACCTTATTTCGGAATGATTTAGCAATGATTCAGGTTTCTTTGGTGTCTAATGATAATGTCCTACAGGAAACCACATCGTATGATCGTATGACAAACCGTATGATTGTGAAAAAGGCTTGTGATTGTGATTGCGAGGTCTGTGGTAGCTCGGTGGTTAAGACGTAGGACTAGTGATCAGAAGGTCGTGAGTTCAAATCCTAGCACCGCCAAGCTGCCACTGCTGGGCCCTTGAGCAAGGCCCTTAAAATTCACTGCTCACTTTTATAAAAAATAAGATGTATGTAAGTCGCTCTGGATAAGGGCGTCTGCCAAATGACATAAATGTAAATGTAATGTAAGGCAATTCAACTGTAGAGTGTTTAAAACAAAAAAAATCTGTCAAATCCATAAGAAGTCTATAAAAGCACATAGTGCGCATGAAAGTACTCTTAATGATAAAAGTGGATTCCAGGTGGACAAAAGTCAGCAGAACTTCCACCAAGTTAACCCTGTATCTGTCTTTAAGCTATTAATTCTAATGAAGATAAAATCACCTTCACAAGAATGTTACACTTCAAAAGGATGGTGTGGCTTTACTGATTTGATTTTCACATATCACTACAATGGACACAGATGGTACATTCATCCATACATTTTTTTCTCTGTCTGTGCTGCACGGAACTATGTCTTGACGCTTTATTTAAAAATTATTATTTTAATTTGTAACTTTTAAAAATATATAAATAACAATAGTGTGAGGGGAAGTTTGGGGTAATTTTTCAAAATGAAAACATCAAATAAATAAGCCAGCACTCTCCTAAACGACAGCTTCCAACATTTTGATTGCTGCTCATGCTGCGTCACAGAGCAGCATAACACACTCAGAGGAACGCGCTGTTCATTCTCTTCGGCATAAATGATCACAGATGTGCCCGTTATTGGATAGTGTCACTTTGATTAATAGGAGAAGGAGGATACCTTTTGTACCACTTTTAAATTTTATAATTATTATTATTTTTTTATTTAAATATCCATCATCATTCTGCAAATTCCCACAAACTAACTAACAGAGAGAGAAAAATGACAATTAGGAAATTATGATTTCATAATAGTTTAACAATTTTGAAGCTGGCTGAAAAAAAAACCCTTTAAGTCATTTATGAATACTCTTTTGCAAAGAGTTAATTTATGAACTTCTTGTCAGGTCTCCGTGAAGCCACAGTGCAGCTTGTAGCTTATTTTCTCTGATCACCAGAACTAATTATTAGCCTGGTACAAGGTACATTTTTAACAGTCGGCTTTTGTAGTTGGTCATATGTGCCATGAGCTGTAAAAATACAGGGTCTCTACAAATTAGGTCAAACAAACCCTTAAAAGTATAGCCACCCTTGATTTGAAACATGAATGTTAGTGAGTGAATAAGTGTGTGCCAAGGTGGTTGTGGTGTAGAGGGGTGCAAGGAAGAGAGGGAGGTTTTGTTGTGTACATCAACATGACAAACAGATTTAACTCGTATTTAATATGGGTAATTTTTTACTGGTATCCTTGAGTGAATGTCACACCATGGTATGAATGTAAAGAGAAATGCTCAAAAGTTGCTGACAGGGGTAACAGCGATGAAAGTGACGCTTCGGCACCTTTGATTTATGTGAACGACTAGTGGAGCTGAGCTGCGTTGCTATAATTAGATAAACATGTAAATCATAGCATGCTATAATGATTTTTATAATGATATTGCAATAGTCTTTCTGCAGTGTATATGTGTAATCGACCCTTAAGGCTACATGTTCATTCTGTTAGTCTAAAAGCAATCATGTTTTGTTGCCAAAAGGAATCAGAATATATTCAGTATGATTTTAATTCCAAAGCTGAAAAAAAAAATATTGAAAACATAGTTTGTCATGTGCTTTATGGTTGGGTTTTCCTTTAAGTACTCAAAGGTTTGTGGACAGCAGTATACATAATGGATGAATGGGATGGATGGATGTTCACATGCTCAAGCAAAAGTGTAAGTGCTTCTTTTGTTACTCACCATTTTCCTGTGAGAAAGTTCCAACATGGAAGTAATGGACTCAAAGATTTAGAGTGCAGTGCAGTTATATGATGCAGTTGTGCTGAGTTACAGCAAAGGCTCAACTCAACTAGTTAGCAGTCGACAAGATGGCGAGTACAATGGTGTTGACAGTGGTATCAGAATGAAAGTTAAAATTGATCTGTTTGAGCAAAGTGTACAGTTTGAGGAGCTGGATAGACTAAAGTCTAAAGCACTACTGTAGCACTCTTTTTACTGAGATACGAAACGAAGGCTAAATTCTGCTTGGAGAACTATCCGAAGGTATTGGAACAGCATCGTAGGTAATGCCTTTACAGCAGATTACAGCAGACACACGTCCAGAAGATACAGGACAGATCACAGTTTACTGTTAAGGGAATAAGGGTGATTTAATTACAGTTTTCTTTTTCAACATAGATACAGTAAGGTAGAGGATACTCTTCTATAATTCGCACATACAGTTGGTGTGATTGATGATTGAAAGGTTGTGGCCCACTTGAACCAAGGACCAATGAACCAAATCCACTCTATTGTTCATGGATTGAGGTTCGGGTACAGATGAAGCCAAATAATTTTCACAGTACAAATTTGATTGGGCCCTTAAAAATCTCTTTCAGCATTAATAAAAGAATATGTCTGATGTTGGGTAAAATCTCTGCCATTAAAATAAAATAAAATAAAATAAAACCCACATTTCTGATTATGTTTACTGTGAACATATTTAAATTTGACCTCAAAGATAAAAGTTAGGAAGTGTTAATTTTTAAATGATGAATGTTTTTTAGATTAAATTCCAGGTTGAAGGTTTAAAAAAAGGTTTATAAAAGTTATACTAGTAATCATAGTAATAGTTCACGTAAACATTTCCTTTAGTATTCTATCATCCAAGTATCAATATTTTGAGATTTCTCCACTTGAAATGTATATATTGAATTTATTTTTAAGCAGTAGGCAGCCACAGCCTGGATTGTTATTTATTATTTAGCTTGTTAATGAGTTTCTGTGATGTATTCTATAACTTATCTCTATCTATACTTTCCAGACTTTGCAAATCTCTGCCCTTTATCGAATAACTAACACACTGCCGATTGCAAATTCATACAAATTCCCAAGAGCCAATTCTCACCTTCTTCTCTTTCATTTTTTACCTCTTATTCCCTTTATCTCTCTCTCTCATTCAGACTACGAATGCTGATAGAGTGAATTTTTGATATGTATATAAATAAATGAAGTGCAGATTAATTTATCAGTATAGGCTGAAGTGAGCGGAGGAGAAACATGGTGGGGGAGAAAGGTTTTTCTTCTGCCCAGGTCTTATGAATAATGATAAAGGGATACACACACGCACACACACACAAACACACACAGACACACACACGCTGCTGCAACCAATATATTCGCCAATGCTTACATGTGCCTACATTCATACATACATTGTACACAGTCTGGTGAGCCATTTTACAATGCTATAACAAATTCAGACCTCAGCCATTGCTACACATACTGACAGAGAAAGGCATGCACGCACGCACACACAGCAGCAGCACATATCTCCCTTGCAGTGTTCATGCAGCAGTACCTCAAGCTGTCAGTGTGTGTGTTGCAGAACAAAGCAGCCAAGGTTGTAATGGGACATTTGACAAATGAATAATAATGGCCTAATAATCCATTTCCAGTGGGAGAGACAATGCAATGGCAGTGAAATAGAACCTTATTCTTTGTTGAATGTTATTTCTTTTCCAAAGCCTTCGGGTGGTAAGTGACCTACAAGGTTGTTTAAGGATTCATTTGGGACATGCATCATTAGTACTTTTCTCATTCTCATAGCCAAGATATCCATTTCTGTGCATGTATATAAGCATATTAGGGCTGTGCCATATTGTATTATCCAGGATATACTGGTGCATTTCCTCCCAGTGATAATTTGTTTGCCCATGATATTGATGATATAGTTGATGACGTGTTCACATTCATAACGCAACATGAGTACATCACCATCTCACACGAACAAGCAAGACAGAAGGCGGCGTTCCACCCTAGATGAGGAGGAAGAATTAATCCCCCAAAAAGGAACTTCCTCAGTAATATGGAAGTGATAGAAAAGATCAGATGTGAATCAGGGGGCAATGTGGGGCAGTGGTAGCTCAGTGGTTAAGACATTGGACTAGTGATCTTTAGGTTGTGAGTTCAAATCCCAGCACTGCTAAGCTCCTGCTGATGGGCTCTTGAGCAAGGCCCTTAACCCTCAACTGCTCAGTTGTATAAATGCGATATATGTAAGTCGCTCTGGATAAGGGCATCTGCCAAATGACGTAAATGTAAATGAATCAAGCTCTGTAATTTGTAAAATGCATTAAAAAACCTGCATCAACAAAGAGTGGAAACATCAATTTTTTCCACCACCTTAAGCAAAACCATCGATCAGAATATGAGGAAAGGAGAAAGAAGCAACAAGTAACATTAAGCAAAATCCTTTAATTCAGAAGGGTTTTGTTAGTGTGTTTGCCAGTGGCACTCCTTATGATAAAAAAGAAAAATGCTGTAATGAACTGATGGAAGATGTTGCCATTCTTAACTGTTGACAAGGAGTAATTCAGGCTAATGGCCCAGAAAATGGACCATAGACACCACATGCCATCAAGGAAATATTTTGCAAAAATGACCTTGACATCTATGTATGAAGAGTGTTGCAGTGGGAGTAACATGTGGAGTAACCGAGTGAGGAAGCAATGTATCAGCCTCACAGTTTACTACATAATCAGCAACTGCAGTTTGAACCACTATTGCCTTGAGACAAGTTTTTTTTACCCAGGCTGAAAACATTGTGAGTGCTTTGAAGCAAGCTTGGTTCTTCAAGCATGTCATCAAGACGATGAGAAAAAAATGTGTCTGACAATGGACAGTGGACCTAATGTGGTGAAAACAAGTGCCCTGAGCATCTGGACAAGACTGTCATGATTTGGTCATTGTCTACACATTACTGTTGGTAAGCTTGCTCTCCCCATGTCTTTTTCTCTTAATGTCAGTGTTTTCATGCATGCACATTAAACATGCATGAGTTTAACGAGCCTAATTTTTAATGTCCTTCAAAGACAACTTTCTTTGTTGCTCCCAGTCATATATTTGGAAAAGCAATACATTATTTAAAAAAGATATTAAAACATACAGACATGGAACAGACATAAGAGGTAATTATATATGTACTGTACGTATTGTACATATTTAAGTTTATGATTAAATTAATATGTAACTGAACTCTCATTCAGCTTGGACTCTGCGTGGACAACAAAAGAGTTGCTACAGCCGAAAAATGAAGAAACAGATACCAAGAAAATTAAAAGTGCAATGCTGGACTACTTGATTATGAAATACAAGGAGCCAGGGATTGAGCAACTGATCAACATGACAAAAAGTACTTGATCCATGCTTCCACAATCACCACATGAGTCAAGAAGAGATCCTGTAATCAAAGCCAGAGTAGTCAGAATGATGGAATCCCTTTCTGTCATGAATCTAAGAGGCAAAGGAAGAGTCTTGGAAGATTTTTCAAGTAAGCAGTTGCTGAGCTGACCAGCCTTTCTGACACAGAGCTGAATTAAACAGCTATTTCCTTTGTCCACTGGCAGATGGTGAGAGCAGTCTTATCCCCTTGGATGGTGGAAGCTACACTTCCTCAGATGAGTCGTTTGGCAAAAATTACTTGTGCATCCCTGCCACAAGTATAATCTCAGAGAAGCTAGTCAGTGCTGGGGGGAATATAGTAACATGCCAAAGGTCTGCTATGAAACCAGTTAATATGCTAGTCTTCTTAGACAAAATCATAAGCTGTGATGATCTCTTCTCTCTTTGATAGATAACTCTTTTGGAATCACATGCTTTAGTAGCATTTACGTGCACTACCTAATTTGTGGCATGTTCCAGTCACAACCACATTTCCATGTTATTTTATTTACAATTAAGCGTACGTCAGTGTTTGCATTTTCATTGAACTTGTATTTACTATTCTAACTTGTTGTTAATTTATCAGGTTGTTTTTGCACTGTTTTATGGTCAGGATTAAGTTTGACTTTTTTGGATCAAAGTTTGTGTTTGCACAGCTCTCAAGACTGTATGCTGGTGTGACTTGATACTGCTGAATGGTATTATTTTCATATGCTTGTTTATATTGTTACTGCAAAAAATACCATGAAATATTGTGATGAAGATTTAAGTCAATATTGCCCATCCCTAATGTTCCTTGACAAGAAGTTCACTTTATTTTTACTTTTAATCTTGAGTCAAAATTTTTTTAGAAATTAGATAGTTTAGTTCTAGACTTTCATCCATCCATCCATTATCTTTACTGCTTATCCATTAGGGTTGTGAGAGAGCTGGTGCCAATTCCAGCTGACTTTGGGTGAGATATGCGGTACACCCTGGGCAGGTTGCCAATCTAACAGAGAGACGAACAACCATTTACTCCTTCGTTCACACCACTGGGCAATTCAAAGTAGACAGTTCACCTAATCCACATGTCTTCAGGCTGTTTGAGGAAACTAGAGTGCCCGGAGGAAATCCAAGCAGGCATGGGGAGAACATTCAAACTCCACACAGAAAGGCCCCAGAGAGCCAGCAGGTTCAATCCCAGAAACTTACTGTGAGGTGATAGCACTTTTATGTGTAATAATCAGAGCAATATGTAAAAATTATTTAGCCATAAATAGCTCCAGAATCATTATCCCAATGATTTTCATAGTGGGGTCTGGGGAACCGCAGGGGTCTGTTAAGCATAGCTAAGGGATCCATGTTTGCGAATGATCCAAGTTTGAGAACGCCTGCACTTCATGAAACAATAACTGCTGATTAAGGCACAACTGTTGAGGCACTCCTGCATTCAACTGGCTGCCCTGTTAACAGCACAAAATGTAGATGTAAAAATGTAAATATCTACTTGCATGTTTTTGGACAGTGGAAAAACGCTGATGGCTCATAATATGAAAATGAGTTGTGGTTGACAGTACAATTTAATTAAGCTAGTAGCTAGTATAGTAATTCACATGTACTAAGCATAAGAGTGGAGTAGTTACATTAGGTTGAGCAGCATTACATAGTTAAGTATGCTAATTATACGTGGTTAATGCTGATGGTATAGTTCATATAGGAATAACACTGATTAAATTGCCAGTTCCCAATTAATTGGTAGGAACCAAAAAGTAAAATGCATATTAAGGCTAGATATGGCCTGCTGACCACAAAATGCTAGCTCAGAGTTAGCGCAGAGGTTAAACAGCTAGCAACAGGCAGGTAGTGAGTTAAAGTCCCAAAGCTGCTAAAAAGCTACTGCTGGGCCACTAAGCAAGCCCTTGACCCTCAACTGCTCACCTAAAGCCATTTTTACATCAGACCTAGAAACAATGCTGCTTGCTGTTCCTATATTAGTCAGTGAAGCCTTTAAAATTAGCTCTGCACATGCTCAAGTGTATTTTTACCCTTTGAGTCTATATTCTACTGCTTGTTGCAATCCGCAAGCTGGTGGTGTCTCGCTCAATTCACTACTAAATACAATATCCCTGCTATATTGTGCAGACTGGGTGGAAAACAACAAATGGGCTATGTTTCAGCATGTAGTCCTTCCTCAGAATCTGGTCATATTTCCAAACTATAATTCTCTGCTTTAATCCGAGTCTCATGTCTCAATTATTGACAATGTTCACTTTAAAGTGTTTAATGCACCAACAATGTAGGCTAATTCTTGGCTCTTTACATTACACACCATAGAATTTTTAATAAAATAGCAATAAAATGTGGTTGTTTTGGTTGACTTAAATGACCCTAATAATTTATCTATTAGTTCATTTTCCATTATGATAATAGTTACTTATCTAAGGTAAACTACCTCATCTAAGTATCTCTTTTATTATATTATGCTTGGAAATGCTCACAAACAGACACTTAAATAGAAAGCAACACTCACAGTTGTGTCCTCCCACATTGCTGATGTATAGCGCAGTCAGGTTGTTGAGCAAACGTCGAAACTCAAATGGAGTGAGTGGTGGATTCACCTCTGTTTCGGTTATCCTATGGATTAAAAAGCAGGTTATTAAAATCTGTTCATTATAAGTGCGTGTGGGTTTGTGTGCATGTGCAATTATTTTCAATAAAGGTATCTAAATGTACCATAACTATTCTTTACATTCGCATTTTCTTACATAAGTGCTTTGAAGTCTCTATCAGTGAATACATTCTGATACTGGTTCACTAGTACCTGGGCTAAGAATTCCATCAATTTAAAAACTAGGCAGATAATATAGTAAGAAAGCATGTAGACAGTTTTTTTCTTTTTTATGATTAAATACTGAAAGTGCTAATCCAAGTACTTCTGAAAGAAGAAGGTCTTTAGTTGTGGACCAGTCGAGCAGTGCTGAAGGATTCGAGGGAACATGGTACAGGGTGTTATAAGTGTTTTGAGGTAGGAGAGTGGTGGCCCATTTTTGGTTTTGTAGGCAAGCATCAGTGTTTGGAATCTGATGCTGGCAGCTACAGGAAGGTTGAAAACGAGTTGTGCAGCTGCATGCTGGATCAATTGCAGTGAATGACGCTCAGCGGCAAACCTGCCAGGAGTAAGTTACAGTAGTCTAGTCTCAACATGACAAGGGACTGAGCAAATATATGAGTGGCCTTTGTAGAAAGAAGTGGATGAATACTTCTGATGTTGAAGAGGAGAAATTGACATGAGTGAGAAAGATTAGCAATATCAAATGAAAAGGACAAGTGATTGTCCATGGTTGCTCCAAGGTTACTTGTGGTGATGGAAAAGAAGTTGTCCAGGGAGATCCTGATGTGGGATGAATTGGTTGGGATAAATAGTACACATTACAACAATAGTTACATTTTGCTGGGCTTGAGTTTCAGCTGATAAGCTGCTATCCATGATGATATGTCTGCCAGACATACAGAGATCCATATGGAAACATGAATGTCTGAGAGAGGAAAAGAGAGGATAACTCAAGTGTCATCTGCCTAGCAGTGGTATGAAAACCCATGTGAACATATGACCTCACGGAGAGATCTAGTATAGAGAGAGAACAGAAGAGAACCAAGTACCAAGCCCAGAGCTTTGCCAGTAGAGAGTCTGTGTGGAGCAGATGTAAATTCCTTGATATGACCGACCTTCTAGGTAGGAAGCAAGCCATTGATGACAGTTTGGCCGATCTATCAGCATGTAGCTTCTCAGTGACAGCTAAGAGGGAAGTTTCTGCAGAATGTGCTGCTTTGATGCCAGACTGATTAGGATCGACAACAGTGGAGTGTAGATAAGGTTATTAGTAGTAGACACCTGAGAGACCTAATTAGCATAGACCAGCAGACATTTCTAAACAATACTAGAGAAACAACAATACTAGTGGCAGGAATCTAGGTCCAACTGATAGTACACAAAATTCAGAATCCTACCTTAACATTAGAGAGGAATTCAAGACAGAACTTCACACATATTTTTCTGCTGCTATTTAGGAAGTGGTTTAATAAGTGTATTAAATTCTCAATGTTTGCACTTAGTAAGTACATTGAGAGTGAATTTCTTACCCACTTTGCCTTTCCCAAACTTATGCCTGTGATAGCATAATGGTGCCAATTTTCAGAGGATTTTTATGTTGTTAGCCCAAAATGAAACTTTACATTATAGTTGCTTTTAAATTTCCTGACCAAGTGGTGTTTATGCATGTTTTCACCATGTCAATGTGTGTTAATGTGAATGAGAGAGTCTGTGTATATCAACAGATTTGAGATGGTGAATGTTGTGTGTTTTTGTGCTTTTATTGGGGTAAAATCCATAGCAAAGGTCAGAATCCAAGGCAGGCTTAATATTGACCAATACAAAATTAAGGACCAGAAATGAGAATCAAAATCAGAAAGCGCAACAAATCATATAGTATAAAATGTAAAATAAGGCTCTGCTTAAAAGTATATAATTTGCAAAATAAGACTATGACAACCAGTGACCCCAGAGACTATAAAAAGGTAAACCGATCAAGAACTAACAAGAAACAGATGAACACAAACAGTCGACAATCTAATGACAGGCTGAGTTGGGTACGTGTAAATAAATTTTTTCTTGCTGTGCTTATTCTGCCTCAATAGACAAACACAGACATCTGTTCTCATTCTTAATGTTAAAATTTCTCCAAAAATCGATCCTTCCAGCTATGGAATCAGCAGTTAATATAAATTCTAGATCGACTACAAAGCAATGAGCTTTGATTCATACAAAGCTATGAAGACTTTTTCTTCTACATTGGTATATTTTATACACCTGCAATGATTTTTATTAATGCTGTATTTTGACACTCCTTGCTTCCTGATTTTTCTCTTAACCATTTCAACTTTGTTTCTTCTTTCTCTAATTAGTACATAGGTGCTACAGTATAGTAACATATGGAGTGTGAATGCATTGAATGAGTTCATGTGACATCACTTAATGGCACCCACAATTTTTTTCCTTTAAGTTCTTCCCTTATTTTTTTTTCACATTTCCTCAACTGCTATCATCTCTGCATGCTATTAGCTATTATGCTAAATTAGCCCCAACAACACATTCTCTTTGCTAGGGAACAGTACTGTCACTGACACATGCATTCTCACATTCACAGATGTGCGATTGTGACTGCTTCCTCATGCATTCATGAAATCCATGCCCTGCTGAAAAACTGAGAGAAATAGCAGATAACTACTATACCCCCCAGACTTGTCTTGGTACTTTTAATACTACCTAATTTAAGCCATTTTTATAAATTTCTCTAAAGTCTTATAATGTCTTTATGTGGCAGTGCTAAGATGTGAGACATTGTTATTTTCATTAGTTCCTAGTATCAATAGTAAACTGTTTTTCTTATCAGCATTGATAAGATTAGTTGGAGTGCCACAGACTGTGCCAAAACTCCTCCAGTGAAACAAATTTCCTAAAGCGGCCAAAAGTCCAAGGCACCCTGCCAAACTGATCTTTATATGATACCATCTTTTAGCAATGGTCAGTTAATTGAATTAGGCCTAATTAAAGCCCAAGAAAAACAATCAGTGATGGCTT
>JAQQZU010000017.1:10137398-10158797 GCA_030068025.1 Parauchenoglanis punctatus
CAGCACTTTAAACTCACACTGAGAAAAGCGGTCACAAAATCCCTGGGGAGCTGATTGGGCTGTTTAAAGTGTCACGTGCTAAGTGGCACACTGGTGTGCCGGCCGTCTCCAAACGGTTAATAGATCGTGTTGTAGCACAGCAGCTAAACTCCTACTTGCATAGGAATCAAAAGCCTGAAATCTTTCAGGCTTTTGGCCTCATCAGAGTTGTCTCTTCTTTCATTACTGCTGTCTGTGCAGCTTTTTATAGCATAGATAACATTCAACTTGACAGACTAGAAAACGTTGGTAAATACACTATCCTGGCCAACCATTATTTGTTTGTCAATGGTGACTTCTCTATACATACAAAAGTGAAGTTTGGTGTCCCAGAAAGCTCTGTTCTAGAACTACTGCTTTTTTATTCCCAAATATTGTATATCTGGGTACAATTATTCATAAAGATTGTATTAGATTCCACTGCTATGCTGATGGCAAACTTACTTGTATTTATTAATTCTGATAGGATGGAAGGACACCTACTAGGGCCCAAGGCAGCTAGACCTAACTTACTGATTATGGAGTAATCTGGATGACCTCTCAGTTGCATCAAATTCTGAAGTGAAGGACTTTTTACAGGATGCAGAAAAACAAATTCATGCTTCATTCATTCATGCTTTATGTTCGACTATTGTAATACTGTGCTTTTGGGATGTTCTGGGAGGTGCATAATCTTCCATTTATTCTAATCAACTCCATGAAATAATCTTATAATATTAAGGTTGTGAAATACTAATAACATCTAGAAAACCTAAGTGACTGACTGGCTATTTGTCTATTATGTTCCACCACTTCTGTTTTAATTAAAAGATGCAGGCTCTTTATCAGTGCCTAGAATAATGAAGACTACAGCAGGGACAGAACCTGCTTTTCTTACAAAGTCCCCCCATCTTTAAAAACCAAGAATAAAATCTAGAATAGCCTTCCAGGTGTTGGGGACTTGGACAAAATTGCTCAATTTTTAAATATTTGATTAGTCAGGCATTTTGTTAAATAGCTAGGTAAAGATGTAGATCTGTGAGGCTCTAGGACATCATCACTCAGCTGTTTTGCTGGTGGTGTGGTGTGAAGCTTTTATGTCCCAGGGTGCCCTCAAGCTTCCGTCACTTTCAGGACCTCTCTTTCAGAGTCCCTTTTAGAGTCCTTGCTTGCACTCTGATTACAATTCCCAACCTTTTAATCCACTGTAAGATAGGAATATATCAATTAATCTGTTCTCGCCTGCTTTTTTGAGCTCCATATGCACTGCTGCTACTTGATAGGATGCTGGCGTCTGACATACCTCTACTGTTGTGTTGTGGCTCGCTCTGGACCATTTCGTACCGTTTCATCCCAATGCTATACTTTGGTTTGAAGCTTTCTGCACTTGGGCCTCACCATCTGCTGTCTGTGGGGGCTCCCACATGGATACAGTGTCACTCATAGATACACTGTCAGAGTCTGGGATCCAAATTTCTTCCTCATGTCATCTCAGTGAGATTTTCCATGCAACTTTCACCTCTGGCTTGCTAATTAAGGCTCTACACTTACAGTATATCTTTGTGACACTGTGTATTGTTAAATGCACTTTACAAACAAAATAATATTCAATTAAATTTGGACTTGTTTAATGGGGTTATGAGTTTTACACAAAATATACACATTTCCTGAATCCACTGTTGTCAATTTATTATCAGAGGTCTCTGTTCAAGCATTTCTTCTGTGTCCAACCCAACCTGCTTGTCCAACTTAGTCATCACTTACTTTCACGGTGCTGATAAATACAATATATTCAACATTGAGAGGTTTGCTGTCTTTCTGCTACTTATAGTTTTTGCATTTGTGTTCCTCATTTTGGTTTGTATGACTGCCATGACATTTGTGAACTTGAACATGAATGCTTTCCATTCCCAGTAAGGTACAAAAGCATTGTCACCACAGCACATAGACAAAATAGGAATTAAATAACAAATTATATGAATTATATGACAAAAGCTTACTGAAAATTATTCCAAACAAAAATAACAAAACAAGATATAAAATATATTTTAAAGTGTGCCAGATTTTGTAATAATGTTCCTTTTGCACTCTGCAAAAGTCTTGAGCCCCCCTCACCCCTCATTTTTTTTATTTTGCTAGGAAAATGGACAACAGGTACAGTGATTTATTGCAACATGTGCAAACATACATGTAAATACAGTATATAATACAAAGAGAATTTGTATAATTATAATGACCTTTAAAGTTAATATTTGGTATGGCCACCATTATTCTTCACAGCCTGAACTCTCTTAGGCAAGCTTTCCAGCAATTTTTAAGTAGTCTTCAGGAATAGTTCTCCAGGCTTCTTGAATTGATCCATTGTGCTTCTTTCTATCATCATATGCAGGGAGCCTGGAGAAGACTCAAGACTATATTAAAAAATAAAAAACGTCTGGCTCTTTGGAAGCAAAATATGAAGATATGAGGGGTAACTCAAGACCTTTACACAGTACTGCTTATTGAAGCAGTATGGGGTCATCTTGCCAGAGAACAGAATAAAAGGCAGCCAATGTTCAAAGAAGTGTGTTGGAAAATACTTCAAGAAGTCATCCAAAATCTCCTCCAAAATGCTGCTGCTAGGCTTTTAACAGGATCTAACAGACGGTCACACATTACACCTATTTTAACCTCATTGTATTGGTTTCCCATTAATTTTAGAATCCATTTCAGTGCTCTCTTTTAGAGTTTACATGGTCAAGCTCATTTTAATTATCACTGACTCTCTGCATCCCCACATCACAAGCCAAGCCCGCCACCCTGGGTCTACTTACTGTACCTCGAACACATTTTAAAACTCAGGGAGATCGTGCTTTCCAGTTAGCAGCCCCTAAGCTTTGGAATAGTTTTCCTTTAAGCTTGAGGTCTTTAGACTCTGTGGACTCTTTTAAAAAAACAGCTAAAAACTCATTTGTTCGTACTGGCTTTTTAATAAGTTGTGTCCTATATTTGTTCCTTTTTATATATTTTTAACTGGTGTCTTAACTTTGTTTTATTAATTAATTGAAATGATTGTTTTATTGATTTTATTTCCCCTTGTATATTTATTTGATGTCTTATTTTTGTTTTTATTTCTATTTTTATGTATTGATTTAATTTCCTTGATTCTTTTTGTATATCTTGTTTTTCATTTTTCATTTTTGTATATCTTAGCTGGTGTCTTATTATTTTCAACTGATGTACTGATTTTAATTTATTGATTGTGAAGCACTTTGTGACAGGTGTCTGTAAAAAGTGCTATATAAATAAACTTTGCTGTGCTTTGCTTACTGTATGTACTGTAAAAGTAACAGCAGTTTTGTAAGTAAATATCTCTGCTGACAAAAAAAAAAATCTATTTCCAGCTTGAAATTTATGGCTATATCTGAAAGCATGGCCAATGTTAAGAGGATCAAGAATCCTAACCTTAGGGTCTCAGTGAAAGCTCTCTGTTCAACCTCCTTTCATCCCTCTCTTCTATCCTGCCCCCAGAACACTCCATCTCCTGCCTCTCTCTCTAGGTGTGCCAGATTGTGACTAGATTCACTGTGTGTGTGCATGTTTTTTATGACTTGTGATAAATGTTCTACTCTGTTCTCTCACTATGGGGCACATGGGTACATTGACCTGCAGCAAAACAAATACATTCACAAATTGATTTGGCCAGCAGATGCTGAACTCTTGGCTGAGATGCGGTGGTGTCTCTCTGCCTGTTGCCTCACTTGACAACATCCAAGCTTAAGGGCTTAGCAAGTGTCGAAACATGCTGCTCCATTCAAAACACCTCACCCTCAAACAACCTCACCATATTCCCTGGTATTTTATGAAATCACTATACCAAACTAGTAAATTTATTGTGTATTACCTACTAACTAACACCAGGAACAAAGTTCCAGTGCTGCATACACACATACTTTTTAATAAAACCCACCTCAAAAATATGTGATATGCAGATTAGCAAATATCAAAGAAAATTCCCCTGTCTTGTGTGCTTATTCCACATGGGGAGGATTACCAATGGGAGTGCAGCAGGCAAATTAGAATGTGGTTGAAAAAGGGATGATGAAAGGGCTACTGTAGTCTAATCTTTGAAGGAAACCAATCCAAGGGAGGAGAAGTGGGCATAGGGAGTTATAAGAGGCAGGAGATGAGAGAAAATGTGATTGTTAATGGAGGTGTGGGAGCAATTGATCTTTGCCATTTTTTTGGCGGCCAGAGAAACACAAGTGAGTCCTGTGGCTTGGTGATAAGGAAAAGTGCCACAAAGTGCTGCAAAGTGCTGCAAAATGCTGTGAATCAGGCTGATGGCTTGGGGAAACAGAGATGGATCAGTTTACTGCAAATATGTACACTGACCATGTGAAGAAAGAGATCTTTTTATCATTTGTCCTTAAAGTTGTGCATTAAAGCAGATGCCAAAAGCTTTATTTTGATGTTCACATTTGGAAAGCATTTAGCCTGGAGTGGTGTCTATGAGTAGGCTCTGCTTTGATCATACTTTGGACTGGAAGCTTTCAAGACATGCTGTAACAGGATTGCTCCTACAGTGATCAGCCTGAGATGATTGGGCTAAGTGTTTCACAGTAACGCTAAATTACACTATTAAAGGAGCAGATTCAGGGTAGCCAAGTTTCTCTTCCTGTTTAGTAGCTGCCCCCTGAGGACAGGGACTCTAAAATAGCACTTTAGGCTAATGTTTACACTTTTAACACTGATTTTTGTTTCTAAAACTAGGGCCTGCTTGTTGAGACTTGCTCAGTATCCTCTTTATTAGAATAGAAATGGAATAATGTTTAAGAGAAACAAACAAACAAACAAACAACAACAACAATAAAAACACATGGAGAAAGTGTCAGAAGGATTTCATTCTTATAACTACTACCTGTTAGGGGTATGACGCAAATAAACTTTATCTGCTTAGTGCAAATATTCATATCTGTAGCTGTTTTTGGATTAAAACCAGTAGTCAACTTAGCTAAAACTGGAAGTAGGTGAAGCAGCCTCATTTGAGCTTATAACTGGTCCCAACTAGAGATGTATACGGGATATGTATGTAATGATGTATCATGCGACAATAAATCATTTTACAAATTTATGATGATTCAAATGGAGAAAACCCCAATTGTTATCAGGCTGTGTAGTCTCATAGTTTTTCCTAGCTGTAATTTCATTGTTTGGACAGCAGAGGGCACAGTAATATACAATAGAGGGAATGCTTATGACATCACCATAGGCAGAAGTAACAAAGCTCGAATGCTAAGAACGAACAAAATGCATAGCTAAAATGGGAAAGAGCTTTTGTGCGATTGGCTGTACAAATAGATTCAACAAGAAATCAGAGCTATCTTTTTACAGACTGTCAAAAGCAAAAGAAGAGAAGAAAATAGAGATTGTTGATTTAAGCTGATGACAGCCTTCACAAATGTTCATAAATGTTTATTAAGAAAAGGCCTATTTGTTTTTAACTTTTTTCATTTTTAATAAAAGGAATATTTTAGTTAATAGCTTTGTATTTTTTTATTTTAGCTAATATTTTTTATTCTAAGCTTTATGAATGTTTGTAAAAATTTATTGGTTATTAAGAAAATTAAATAAAGCTTTTTTTTATTCAACAAAAAGGAGTATGTAAGTCAATGAATAGGAAATTAAAAATTCAATTTTTTTAATAATACAGAAATAGAAATACCATTGGAAAATCGAATTGTTAACCCAATATTATAAATCGACCTGAATCATGAATTGGTTTTATTTGCTTTAATTAATGCCAAAATATAAACTAGTATCCTAATTTAAAACACTGCAACACTGATCACGCAACTGCTAAGTATCAGTGAATGAATTCTATAAATTTACATGAACATGGTCTTTGTTTGTCCTATTAGCTTCATATCTGATCATTTACTTGTGCCTGCATGAAAGTAAAAAGTTCACAGTCCCATTATTTTTTTTGGTGCATGCTGGAATTCCAGTCCTAACGCACACCTCCGCGTTCAGATTCTCAACTCTGTGAAACTTTCTGGTTAAAAAAAATAAAAACAAAAAACAAATAGTGACCTTCCTAGTTGTGTGTATATACTGTAATGTGTGTGTGTCTGTTTAGAACACATTATCTGTTCATTCAGAATAATGAATTTGTATATGCATAATATAAATTATGAGCTCTCATACGACAATTTATTACTACTTGACAATTTGGTTTTGGCTTTGCTCGTTATTTTGTTCTCCCAGTTTGTATGTACTGCTCTGTTTGTCCTTTGTTTGTGTGAATTCTTTGTCCTTTTTTTGTTACTCTCTGTTCTGAGTTTCCATGCCAGTCATTGTACTGCTTTTATTGCAAGATTGTAGATTATCTTTATAACCACCTTGTCTGTCTTTTTATTTGAATGCCAGTGTTCATACTAATGCCAAATAATAGATTAGCCCACAGAAAGTTCACTTGGACTTACATGAAATTACATATACTGTAATTTGCATTGTTTTCAAATTCTACAGTATATTTTTTAATATACTGAATCATGTCATGTGTACACCACAGCAAGAGTCCCTAAATGTGTCAGTCATGGCTGTGGTTAATTATACTGTGAACTGGATCTTCTACCTGGTGCTTTGTAGTAGCCAACATCCTCCTCACTGTAAGGTAGCAGGTAGACTTCTCCCTCTTTCCATAGCAAGGAGGCTTCATGATGTCCTGAGAACTCACCAAGCCAGCCATCAGTGTCTTAGAAACATACACATACATGAATGTTTAAGGCTATTTCCACAGCTAGTTTGTTTGCTGTACCACAGTCCTTCTTTTGAGATATTGCATCTTTTTCACTTGGCTCAGTTTATTTCATATTGCAGCGATTTGCACACCTGGGCGAGTTGCAAAATTGTTTGCACACCTGGCTGCTCCTTGATTGGGTAGAAATTTTATAGATTGTGCTTTGATGGACATATCTCATTGGTTCTCAAAGTTTGTTTTTATCTCTACAGGTCATGCAAGTGCATTTTATTAAGGAAAAGCTATAAATGCTATAGTTGTTAACTACCAATATTACCTATAGTTTATGGTTGATAATAATTTATGAGATTTATTGAGCTATTTTAGACCCATTTTTATTGTCCTTTGAGATGATTAAATATTCTTTAAAATGTGTTTAAACTACTTAAAGAAAACAAATGTGTGTGCATTGACAAACAAAAAAAACCCACTATTTGTCAATGGGGAGAGGTGGTCTTTGTTTGCATGGGCTACCACAGTCCGTTCAGAGGTTATTAGAGACGATAACCCTAACCATAAAGGTAAAAAATGAAACAGCACTGCAATGATTTTCAAGAGCATGATTTGTATGTTTTGATTGCCACTTCTTACTGAGGTTGTTTCACCTGGATAGGTCATGCAAGCACAGCTGAGTTCAGGTGGAGCGTTTACGTGTCAAAATGGGCCAAAATAAAGCATTTCAACAGGACTGCACCAAGATAGGCAAGAAAGTGACCTGATTTTGTTGCACTAAGTGCTCAGTACTCTTCATGTCATTTTGGTGTCTTCTTACCAGTAACAAGCAGAACCATGGTTTCCTTGGATCAGTCCCAAGATCTCAAACTTTTAAGGACTAGGGTTCTGTAGTTTGGTGCAGGTAAAAGTCTTAAAAAAAATTAACAGAGCTAGGTGTGAAAACAGTCCCATAATTGTATTATGATAATGTATATGTTGGTACTTGGTACTTCTCAATCTTTTCATGCTCCTTCTTCCTGATGTCACTGTCACCTTGGATTGCCACATCTATCACTACTGCTCCTTATCAACCACCACTATGTCTGGTGGTTGGGCAGCAGCTGCTTATCTGTCTGGAACTTGAAGTCCCACAGGATCTTAGCTCTGTTGTTCTCAACCACCTTCATTGGTGTCTCCCATCAAGACTTGGGAACTTCTAGCCCATGCTTGGCACACATGATTCTGTATACTATATCTGCCACTTGGTTATGCCTTTCAGTATATGCTGTCAAAACTTGCATCCTGCACCCAGGTACTATGTGCGGGACTGTCTCAGGGGTATCTTTGCACAGCCTGCACCTTGGGTCATGTCTGCTCTGGTAAACCCTTGTCTCTACAGATCTGGTGCTTAGGGTCTGTTCTTTTGCTGCCATGATCAGAGCCTATGTGAGCCTCCAACTGCTTCCTTTATCTGCTGGTGGTATATTCCAGGGAGCTGCTTGGTCTTCCATGATGCTTTCTCTTCCTCCTCTTCTGCTGCCTGAGTCACTCTTTCATCAGTTCATCCTGGGGGGCCATCTTCTTTATGTTTTCATGGATATTCCTTGTTTTATTCTGGATGGTGGCTCTGACACTCACTAATCCTTGCCCCCCTTCTATCCATTGTTCATAGAGTCTCAGGGAGCTGGACTTTGGGTGGACCCCTCCATGCATCCTAAGGAGTTTTTGTGTCCTGACATCAGTGGCATCTATTTCCTCCTGTGGCCAGCTCAGTATTCCAGCCGGGAATCTGTTGGTTGGTAGGGCATACATGTTGACGGATTGATCTTATTCCTACATTTGAGCTGGCTTCTGAGCACCTGTCTGACCCTCTGGAGATATTTGGCTGTGGCTGGTCTCTCGTAACCTCATCCTGTTTCCCATTGCCTGTAGGATACCAAGGCACTTGTAGCTGTCCTGTATATCAGCTGTTTTGCCCTCTGGTACCTCCACTCCCTCAGTCCTGATCATCTTTCCTCTCTTAGCCACCATGCGTCCACATTTATCCAGTCCGAATGATATCCTGATGTTGTTGCTGTAGATTCTGGTGAAGTGGATCAGTCAGTCAATGTTTCATTCACTCTTAGCATACAGCTTGATGTCATCCGTGTACAGGAGGCGGCTGATGGTTACTCCACTTCTGAACTTGTATCCATATCCACTCTTTGTGATGATGTGGCTGAGGGGGTTCAGGTCTATGAAGAAAAGCAGCAGGGACACATACGCATATACCGCACTTTATGGCGACTTGTGCGATGGCCTTGGAGTTAGCTTCAAGTGTTGTCTTTCACAGCCGTATTGAGTTCTTGATGAAGCTTATCATGCCTCTTAGTTCCAGTGAAGGGAAATTGTAATGTTACTGCATACAATGACATTTTGTACAATTTCAAATTGTACAATTTTTACAAAAAAAGTTTGTAATATTTGTGGCAACAGCTTGGAGAAGAACCACATATGGGTATGATGCTCTGTGTATATGGTCACAAACCTATGGTCATATATAGTGTACATCGTCATTTAAAACATTTAGCCATGCATGATGGCAAGTCACTTGTCATCATACTGGTTGGTTATCAAGATATAAATTCTGTTTTATCTCTATTTAAATAGTGGAATGCATTTACAAATACAGGATAATAGTCCATTAGACTACATAAGTATACATTATTAAGATGATTAATTATGCAATAAGATTAAGGTTTGACTTAATTATTCATTATTATATATATCATTACATAATATAATAGCCTAACTTCTCAAAGCAGATTTTGCCTAATTGATTACCCTCAAGGAAGTTGGAGGTAATGTTGAAGGACACATGTTGATTGGAGGATGAACATGCTAGTGAGTGACCAAAGCAGAAGCACATCTGACAGCCATGTGGATTGTCTGGTTGCAGGTTGAAAGAGCCAGGTTTGCACCTACGTGCGCGCACACACACACACACACACACACACACACACACACACACACACATACACATACACCATCACATCAAATGCTGCAAAAATAGATGTTTGTCCACTACCAATGACTATTTATTTAGTATATAAACAAACAAATGAATTATGAACAAACAAATACATTTTTATTTACATATTTTAATATATACATAATTTAAAATGTATATATTGTGTGTGCACACTATTTGCTTGATGCCATATATAGGGTAGGTGAGTAAAAATACGCCACACATATCCCTAAACATAAAAATAGTTTTACTTGTATCTGAAAATGATGCTTTCTTGTTTAGAATTGTTGCCTGAATTAGTGTTCATTAGCTAAAGAAATAAACAGTTGACGGTAAATCAGACTTTATTATTGCACTGTACATTCACTCTCTTAGCATGTTTGCATTGTGGCTGTGTGTAAAGGTCACCTGTCACATGAGTGTCCTTCTACATTAGATTTGCAGTGGCACCTTCCATCTCCAGCTGAGCACACGCCTACGCTGCCTCTTTCATCACACTCACACAGTCTACAAACAAACACAAAAAAACAACCCAAATAAAGGCTTGCACTATACACTATCTCCTAACATGCTGCCCAGATATGGTATCAGAATGATACACATGCACAAATACTGAATTGCTTGTACTGTTCAGTGGTACGGACTCTCACATCTAATAATACAATTTTCACACAAGTTTTCCCCCCACACCAAATAGGGAGCATAGTCCATCAGTCTTACTACCCCTATGCTGGTTTGGCCATCAAAAATCTCATTAAAAATCATTAAAAAAAATTGTACATGCATGAATTTGTGACAGGTGGTTGCAAATTGAATTTTGAGTTTCGGCGCTTAAGTGAATAAATTTCAACAAAAGGAGGTGAAGAGGTATAATAATAGGAATATTTATACCATTATCTATTTAACTGGCCCCTCCATTATCAGAAAATAGTATTTAAGTGTTCTTAATTATTATACTTACTTCTTTATAACTATATGCAATCATGTTCAGTTTACTTTTACATTTCAGGTATATTTATTTATTTGTTTGGTTTATCTTATTTATTTATCTTATTTATTTATTTATTTATTTATTAATACTGTACTGAATGCTGAGCTGGATTTAATTTTGTCAAACTTTACTGCTGGATTTAAGGGTATTAAAGTTGCTCAGTATATAAATAATATTAAAAACCTATCATATGTATGTAGTGCCTTTTGAGCCATCATGTGTGAGTGTAGTGTCACTCAAACAAAGCCTTCTGATTATCATTTTAATCTAGCATCTGTGTTTTAATGAGCTCTCTATTACTTATAATTCAATTATCACATGCATGCTGCCTCTCTCTCCCTCTCTCTCTCTCTCTCTCTCAATTCTCCCAGCCTGGTTTACCTTTTCTCTCTGCATTCTCCTCTCCCTCTTTCAGCCTCTCTCTCCTCTCTTCTATTCGTCAATTTTGGTCTATTCTGCTCTGCTCCACCGAACCAGCTAATTCACACCGCAGCATACTGACTCACATGGGCCACAAGGGAGGAAGAGAAAGAGAGAGACAGAGTGAGCGAGAGAGTGAGAGCGAGAGAGAGAGATAGAGAGAGAGAGCATGGCTGCTCGTATTTAATTTTCTTGATGTGTTTCACTATATTTTTATATTTGAGCATGCATTGTAGTATTCTCGATTTGTGTCTTTATAGCCAAAAATGCAAAACACTACTATTGAAAAAAGTGAACACTTCTGCTTATGCTATTTTAAAATGGTAATGAAGATATTAACATTCAATGACCAAAAAACATGCTAAAGCTATTTACTATTCATAAGACTATTTAAATTGGTAAAAGTATTCGTGCTGAAGCTTTGCACACTCTTGGCATACTTCTCACCCACCTTCCTGAGGGAATTTCACCCAGAAGCCTTCCCAAATAAGCAGAGCTCCTCACTGTTCCTTATAAGTTTTAAATGAAAACTATTTGTTTTGGAAAACAATTTCTTCTTCATTTTCATTTCTACTTCTATGTGGGGTCAATGTGGACAGGTTGGGTGAGGCTGGGTACACACCCTGGACAGGTCACCACAGGGTTAACACAGTGAGACATTCACACCTGTGAGCAAATATCTGCAGAACCCAGAGCACCCACACAGGCATGGGGAGAACATGTACAACTCCACATAGATATACCCCCGGCAGGTTCGAACCCAGAACCTTCTTGCTCTGATGCAAACAGTGCTAAACACTGCATCACCATGCTATGAGAAAAGCAATTTAATTTTAGGCAAAATAAATATTTTAATTTATTTTTAATTAAATATTTACACTTGGTCTTGGAAATAACACATAGAGAAAGTAATATATGTATTAGCCTATCCATTGACTTATTTCCATGGTATGTGGCAATTGACTTTCACTGATTCATTGACTCATTCATTTTCCTTCCACTTTTCCTGGTATCAACAGGCTGAGAAGGTCAGCCCAGATATCTTTATTCTTGGCCACACATTCCAGCTCTTTCCATGGGATCCCCAGACATTCGTAAACCAACTATGAGATTTAATCTCTCCAGCAGGTCCTCAGTCTGCCCCGGGGTCTCCGACCAGTGGGACGTGTTTTATACAGCTCTAGCTGGAGTCAACCTGGGGGCATCATTGTAAGAACCTGAAGCAATCAGCTTTCAGTCTCTTCCAATCCTTTCTTTCACAGTGTGTGACATGTCTCTGGACTCCTTCATTCTTGCTGTCTAGACATTCTTTTACATGTTTCGTCTGTCTTTAATTCTGTCACGAACTCCCCCCTCAGCATGCAATATGGTTAGTAGCATGGCATGTGTGTTTATTTCTGCATGTACCAAATGCCTTTCTTTTTGTTTTGGCCCTGTCTCCATGTCTGCCTTGTTATTGCTTTGTTCCTCTAGTGTGTGCATCTGCTCTGGGTTAGTGAAGTTTCATTGCATTGCATTATAGTTCATGTTCTGGTATTTGACCTGACAATTTGGATATGCCTGTGATAACTGTCACTGCCTGTACATTGAGTCCTGGTATGCTTCCTGACCATCATTCCTGGACTCCGTATAATAACTATGGGTATAGATGCTTCCATAATAAATCCACTTTGATTATCAACAACCAAGATTAGTCTTCATATATAATTTTAGTCATGAGAATTGGATCTTCTGGTGTGTTTACTAACTGTGATTTTAGCACAGTTAAATGTGCAATTTCATTAGAAATTGACTGGATGTCAAAAATACATTTAAAAAAGCCAAACACAATGCTGGGTAAGAGGAAAACTGGGAAATATTTCATGGTATTTGAGATTTTGAATGAGTTCTAAAGAACAAAATAAAATGTAAGCGAGTAAAAGTATTCAATTTCAATATGGTTAATACTAAAAATAAGAATGAGGAAATGCCTCGTGTAGTGTACTTCCATTAGAGGGTTTGGCTAAACGTGACCATAGATGTTAAACACGGGTAATAGAGTAGCATTGGCTTATTAGAAGTGTACCTGCAGCCCCCTGGTCCGAGGGAGTGGAAGCCAGGTCTGCAGATGTCACACTTTACCCCCATCACAGTCGGCCTGCAGAGACACATGCCTTCCTCATCACACTGCAGACTCACAGAGCCTAGAAAAAAGGATAGAGAGAGAGAGAGAGAGAGAGAGAGAGAGAGAGAGAGAGAGAAGTAGTTTTTCAAAATTATTTATAGACATCTGCCTCCACAGCTATAATGGGATTATTGACTCAACAACATGTACATTTTCAAATTTTATATCTGCATTTTATTTATATACCCTGCAGCCTAACTCTGTAGCAGAGATCTTTTTTAATAACTATTTTAATACATTTTCATCAAAAAAGGTGCTCAATGAATGAAAAACAGTATAGTGTAGTGTAGTATATAGGGTTCAGGTACTAATTACTTATTTGTAAAGTGTTGATGGGACCTAGATGTGGTTTGGATTGATTGTCTTGGGATTGAATGTTATTGCTATTCAGTCACCGCTTACAGCAGAGGTTAAAAGAAAATCCTCTGAACTCTGTGGGGGCTAATGTGTGTTTTGCTCTCTTTATCTGAATCAAATGCAAACAATGAAAAGAAAGCATGAATATTTTATTGCTGCAGGGTCATTTTGTTGGTTCCCATAATAAATCATGTTTGTTTTACACAGAACACAGCTTTTTCTAGAGGAAAAAAAGTTAGGGAAAAATATAGGTAAGAACCAAGAGTTCCTAAAAGGTTAAGGTTAGAATAAGCTACAGGCATGCAAATATTTAGTAACAGTGACATATAGGGCAGTGGATGCCTAATCCTGTGAGAACGTGTGTGTGTTTTGTGAGGATAAAACGTTCCAATTCAGACCTTTACATTTAGTCTTATGGGAACATAGTGACATTTTTCAAATAAAGTCTGCTTCTTTTCAAAAACGTCAACAGACAAAACATGTCCTTTAAGTAAATAAGGTTAAAGGAAAAATACAACATATTAAATATGTTTCAAATGAAACATTTCTGAAATCTTTAGTGCTTCTGGATGTTGTATTTTGTGTATTCTTTTACTTATTTTAAGTATACTTATGTATTAAGTATTCTTATTAAGTATTCTTATGCTGCACTGACATCACACGGAGACATTACTAGTGCAGATACAGATATTTTCAGTGATCCCAAGCTGATGTGAGAAGCTTTCACACAAAAAACAAAGCTCCAAAAAAACAAAAAAAACAAAATAGCAAGTGCCTATTTTCTCACTCACCATCAGCTTTGTTCAATGGAGTAAATGCAGTGGAGCAATTTCTGGACTGAAAATTCCAAAATGCAATGCAGCAATGTATATGACACAGTTACAGCAGAGACATAGCTCAGCTAGGTGGCAATCTATGAGATGACGAGCGTGATGCCGGTGATGCTGGTATTAGCATGATAGCTGATGGTTTGGTACCTGATTTCTTTAAGCAGATAGAGAGCTGGACATACTAAAGGACTAAAGCTCTGCTGCATCACTTTCTAAATAGAGATGAAGCAAGGGCTCATTGCCACTGGTACAAGAATCAGTGGGTAAACAAACAGCATTGTGGGGAAACTAGCATTCTAATGAAAGATGTTTAAACAAAACAATATCGTGTTGGATGCCACTGTAGATAACATATTCATTAAAATATTGATATCCAGACATTTATGTGGATTTTTCCTTTAAGGTCATATTTTTGTTTAGATGTAGGCATGCATAAAAATATTGCCCACTTTCTCATTTCAAATATTCTTAATCTTTTATCCATCCTTATCCATATTCATCATTTCACTGTGTTAATATGTGTTTGCATGTCTGCATCTCACCCATAGTGTTACAGCTGCAGTTGTTGCAGGGAAGCAGTGGAGATGATCTATAGAAGTTTTCTCTGCACTGATCGCAATGCGGCCCTGCTGTGTTGTCCATACAGCCAATACACCGTCCACCACTACCTGTACTGCGGTACAGCTCTGCATCGAACACACACTCGTCCGCACGGCCACTGCAGTTACACTCTGGCTCATATTAAAGGGGGGGGGGGGGAATAGAATGCCGTGTGAGAGCTATAGACATTAAGTGGTACTGAGAAGGCAAAATAAAAATCAAAGTAAAAAGGCAAAATGAGGCAAAACAGATTAATAATGGAAGAAATTTAGTGAAAAAGCATTTGGGACTGAATGCTTCATGTCAAAGAATTGTTTCTCCCTGTCTTTCACACAAACACACATCCACAAACCTGCAGGTTCTTGCATCATGAACTCACATTTGCGCAAATGCAAATGATTACCATCCAATCACAATCCTTAACAAAAACAGCTTATTTTGCATCAGCCACATAGGGGGGGGGCATTATGGGAAATGACCCATTTTATTCCAAATATGACTTTCTCCATTTCGTCTGCAACAACTGTAGGATTATCAGTCCCCAGTGTGCTGTAATGTCTGTGCCTGCATTTGAAGAAAAATCATTCTCTATTATATTGTGGAAGGGCTCATAATCACTGTGCATAACTACTTATTAAATCATAACAATAAGTCATGATATATTTTAGGTTCAGAAGCAACTAACGCATTACTGAAACAGCTCTCTAGGGAAGTTTAATACTAAAATATTGATAGAAAGTCAGTGTTAAAGTACCATTATTAACATTCTGTTAATTTTTTTGACTTCCTTCAAGGAATCTTCTTCACCATCCTAATGCTTTTTTTTTTAAGTGTCCCTTATTAGCAATTTTGTTTGTGGTGAATATGGCTTTATGCATCTGGAGCAAATATCATAACATATGGTAATGTATAGGAGGCAGGATGCATGAGCATGAAATCGATGTGCTCGTTATTATATGGATCCAGGAAGTGTGGTCACAAAATATAGATGGGGTGAAGGTTTAAATAAACAGGCATGGGCCAAATACAATGAACAGCAATTAAATCTCAAGAAACTCTGGCTTAATGTAAAATGATGAGTCATTGCAATAAGGGACAGAAACAAAAGGGCATAGACAAACTAATTAAAGGCTTAACACAGAACAGGTGAACACAGTAGGGTAATCAACCAGTGACAGGACAGGGCAGAGACTAGATCGTAAACAAATGCACATGACAAACCAAACAGAAGCACATGACTTGAAGTCAGAAGAAATGAACAGAAGCATATAAATAAAGTATAAAGTGTTGAAAGGGCGAATTTGTGACAGATCTGATGCAGGTTCTTTATTAAAACAACAAATGAATTAAACTGCAAATCATATGGCAGCAGCATAAAATCATGCAGACACAGGTCAAGAGCTTCTGTAAATGCTCATTTCAAACATCAGAATGGGGGAAAAAACGTGATCTCAGTGACTTTCACCGTGACACGGTAACTGGTGCCAGACTGGCTGGTTTCAGGGATGATCTTGAATCTGGGATTTTCACGCACAACAGTCTCTAGAGTTTACATGGACTGGTACAAAGACATCCAGTGAGCAGCAATTTTGTTGGCGCTGTTGAAGATAGAGGTCAGAG
Source organism: Parauchenoglanis punctatus (assembly GCA_030068025.1). Classification (NCBI taxonomy): domain Eukaryota; kingdom Metazoa; phylum Chordata; class Actinopteri; order Siluriformes; family Auchenoglanididae; genus Parauchenoglanis; species Parauchenoglanis punctatus. The sequence goes on from JAQQZU010000017.1 coordinate 10,154,124, forward strand.
GAAAAAGCCAAACTGGTTTAAGCTGACTGGAAGGATGCAGAAACTCAAATAATGACTCTGTGCAGCTGTGGTGAGCAGAAAAGCATCTCAGAATGCACTACATGTCAAACCCTGAGGTGGATGAGCTACAACAGTAGAAGATTTCATAGGATTCCACTCGTGACAGGCAAGAACAGGTATTTGAGGCACCATTGGGCACAAGCTCATAGAAACTGGACAATTAAAGATCACCATTTTTTTTTTCTTTCAAATTTCATTTGTCCAGTTTGAGTGAGATTGTGTCAGTTGTAGGTGCAGATTGTTGTTCTTCACTGACAGGGTGGAACACAATCTATTATAAGTATCTGAACTAGTTGTTCTTAAGTGTTGGGTCACGACCCGTGGATTGGTTGCAGACTGCTGGAAAGAAAAGCAAAACTGTTGATGCATGCAAATGATAAAACAGAACAAAATGGAAAACCATAGAAACAATAGAAAAAATAAAATAAAAAAAAAAGAATAAATAAAAATAAAAAAAAATTAAAAAAGGGGGAACTGTTCCCATAACTGTTGTTATAGCCAATAATAATAATAAAAAAATCAGTCATGTCATGTTCTCATCCAGTCAAATTCTGATGCTAATTCATCTGTAAACAATTGGTGCTTACAGATAAATTGGCTGAATTTCCCTCTTACTCAAGAAGAATGGAAAGAAAATACTCAAGATTACATAAAGTATGGCTCTACATGCACAGAAGACAAGCCTGGTTTGTGCAGATCACAGTGTGTATTGTGCTGCAAATTATAGACTTGAAAAGTACGAAACCTTAGAAATTCAAAAGGCAATTAGAGACAAAACACTTAAGCCATAAAAACAAACCTGTTGAATTTTTCAAAAGAACAGAACGGGATCTGGACATATCCCAAAAAGAACGGTCAAAGATCATTTCCATCATCATATAGACTCACTCATCACATTGCAAAATGCCAAAACAATTGTGCATTTTACTTATTGAGTGTAGAATTTATAATTTAATATTTGGCTCAGTGATTGATTTATTTTTCAGGCAAGGTATATTGCACATTATGCATTTATATATATATTTATATATATATTGACTCATTTTCATATTAATGTTGTGAATAATTAATTTTGCACTTTATTAAGCATATGCATTTCATTTAATAAATTGATATTTTCCATTGTAACATATTTTTGAGGAATATGTAAGTTGATATTTCTTGTTATCTGAGGTAGTAAATGATTATGATTCGACTTTATTAGGGCTATGCAATGGATAATTAATATTTGAATTAATAATATCCATATGGAACATTAATACACATTTCTTCATTTACTTCCAAAAAGAAAAACTTTAGTATTGGGTCATGACATGATGTCCAATGTAGAATTTAGGTTCTGAAACAAAACCAGTTGAGAACCACTGCTCTAAACCACGGTTTGTGGAGGCCAGATGGTCCTCATTTTTGCTATCTTCCATCTAATGTGCACCCAAAGCATGCAAGCAAGCATAAGCATTGCCTTTCTAATGCAGGTCTGAGTTTGGAAAAAAGCAAAATGTCCAGCCTGACTGAGTACCAGGTCTGAGTTTATGACAATTTGGCATTAAAAGATAACATTACAATGAACACTTTCTTCACCAGTTGATCTTAACTGTGAAATCCCAGAGGAAATTTAATTTGCCTAAATGTATCCCTTCATGAATCTTGCTTGTATTTCATGTAGGTATTAACTTTTATTAACTAAAATTCCTAAAAGGATTTTGCTATCAGCAGAGTAAAATCAAGTTAAGATGATATTTGTGTAAAACAAAATTGAAAATCTGTTTTCGAAATGCATTTTAAATGCTTGATTCAAATACTTGATTTGCATATTAGTGTAACATTACTGGATTCAAATGTCTCACCTAAAAACTAATAATTTAATAATTTAATGTGTACAATACATCGTCTACTGTAATGTGTACAGTACAATATGTCTCATTTGAAAATATTGGATTGGCAAGGCCAATTCTTTTTTTTTTTTTTTTTTTATTCCCTGAAAACATTTGGGTTTGAGGTCAAAAGAAGAATGAGATGATAGATCAGAATTTCATTTCCTGATATTTAAATCTAGATGTGTTAACTTGGCACGAATGTTTCATTGAATAAAAGTGTTTAAAGTAAATAACATTTAATGATTTGTTGCATATCTTAATGCAACAGTGCACTTATTGTTTTCTTGTAAACTATTGACCCAGTGCCTTTACCTAACTGTTACATTCTTCTTTTGTGATGTTTTTCCAGGCCTGTTTTAGCTGTGGTGTGTTTTGGGTACTTCCTCCCTCCAGTCACCTTTTCAGGAGGTGAAATGCATGCTTAATTTGGTAACGGTCTGGTGATTGACTTGGCCAGTTTAAAACTTTCCACTTTATTCCCCTGATGAAATCCTTTGTTGTGTCAGCAGTGTGTTTTGAAGCATGATGACATTCCTCTCAAATAGATTGCATGCACTCCTCTGTAAACTGGCAAACTGTTTCTGTAGACTTCTGACTTAATTCTGCTGCTACCATCATAAGTTACTTCATCAATAAAAATTTGTGAGCCAATTCCAGAAGCAGCCATGCAAGTGCAAGCCATGACACTACCTCCACCATGTTTGACCCATGAGCTCGTGTGTTTTGAATCAAGAGCAGATCCTTTGTTGGCCTTTCCATAACTTTGGTGAAGGTTAATCTTGGTTCCAGATGTTTTATGGTTCATCTCTGTATTCCTCCATTGCAAATTCCTATCTGGCCTTCCAATTCTTACTGCTGATGAGTAGTTTGCATTTTGCAGTTTGTTTTTTTGCGGTTCTTCAACTTCTTATAAGCTCTCACAAAGTTTCTGTCATCAACTACTGTTGTTTTCCATGGCAAACCTGTTTGATGTCCAGTTGTTAGTACACCAATGGTTTCTTTCTTTTTCTGGACCTTCCAAATTGTTGTAATGGATAGATTGGCTCTGATAGGTTCACTCTTTCTTCCGCTTCAAAATGGCTTGCTTTTCTCCCATAGACAACTCCCTGGTCTTCATGGTGTTTTATCCTTTTTAACAATAAATACAGTCTTCACGTGCAAAAGGTCAGGAGACCTTTTATTTCCATTCAATCTCATTGCTATTTAGGAGAAACTACAGAGGAGGGGGTGGGATACTTTGGGATGGGCCCAGGTTGGAAAAGAGATAAGATAAGATTAACCTTTATTAGTCTCACAAGTGGGAAATTTGCAAACAATGGTTTATACAAGCTCCTGTATTATGAGAGGAAATTATGAGAAGAAGTCAAGAAAGGTGCATAAAACAATACAAAATTGCAGCATTGTGTTCGTATAGCAAGTGGATACGATTTAGCACTGCAAGGAACATTTTAGTGTGACTCACCCATTCATGTAGGCATATATTTAAATAAAAATGATAATGATTAATGAATATTATTTGACACACCTTTAGTTGAATACAATATATTGTTTTTGATTGAGGAATGACATCCAAATTATCGCTTCTATGGCAACCATGTAAGAAACAAGTAACTACATATTTTATTTCCATGAAATTGGCACATAAAATAAGCATTCCTTTGTATTTATTATGAAATGAAAAACAAAAAGGAGATTCAAGCCTTGACTTCTCTGTCTTTCTTCTCTTCCTTTACACTGTCTGCGCCTTTCATTACAATTAATTCAACTCTGGTTTTGTTTTGATTTTTATATTATATTTAGTTCCCACACTAGGGAGTAAGGAAATAAAAGTTCTCTGTCAATTAATTTGTCAGGTGGCCATGAAAAACAAAGACATATGGCAGTTACCATAAGCCTACCATATAATGCATATAATAGCCCAACTGCTCCTTTGTCGCCTTCACTGTCATTTAGTAGTGCATTAGTTAACCAAAGTGTAATTCCTTATTTTATTTAGAAGAACAACTGTCATTTGCAAGAAGCCATCTGTTGGACATATAATACAAGACAATTACAACAAATCTTGCCTAATAGAATGGCTAATTAAAATAATTAACATGACATTTTTTCTGCCTTGTGAGTTCAGATCAGTCATTGGTTCTTTATGCATGAATAAGCCATACAGCAAAAACCCACACACTCCATAGTGAGTGTTGTTGTCCATAGAAAAAAAAACAGGGGTTGGGGGCATCATACATTTAATTGTTCAATAACTCATAGGTGACTATGCAGGGACTAAACAGGATTGAATGTGCAGTACAATGTTAACAACTGCTGTCACTACTAGTGACTACTAATGAATTACTCAGTAAATAATAAGAAAGTAATTACATAATTGTTGCTGGTTCAAGTATTTTAAAAACAGCTGATATCCTGGGATTTCCACATACAACAATCTCTAGACTCTTAAAACATCCAGCAAGCAGCAGTTTTGTTGGCGGTGTTGACGAGAGAGGACAGAGGAGAAGGACAGACTGGTTACTGGCTACTGTTAACTACTAATGAATACTGATTAATTACCCTGTAAATAATAGTAAAGTAATTGTCTGGTAGTCTATTATGAACTAAGGAATAATTACTGCATCTTATATACACTACCGGTCAAAAGTTTGGGGTCACCCTCTAATTCAATTATTTCTTTATTTTTATGACTTTAAAAGAGACTGGATAATGATGGACTGTTGTTTCTCTTTACTTA
>JAQQZU010000017.1:10163989-10201479 GCA_030068025.1 Parauchenoglanis punctatus
GGTATGGAAACTGCACCGTATCGGACCGCAAGACCCTACAGCGGATAGTGAGAACAGCTGAGAAGATCATCAGAGTCCCTCCATCACAGACATCACAGACTGAGATCCTCAGTTTTATTTTGTGTGTGTGTGTGTGTGTGTGTATATCATCTATACAAATAAACTAGGTATGCTCATGAATCTTGAACAGTAGTGCTAGCGCATAGTCCAATGAAAGCTCATCAAGTTAAAAGTTCTGTTTTATTGACTAAGAAATTCCCAGGCCTGCCAATTCCCACTGAACAAAGAACTTAAGCTCTTCACTGCCTCCAGTTGCTGCACAATGACTAATTTTAACCACTAACATTAACTCCTTTTGCATGTTGAGTGATGGGAGAAAAGTATACTGCCAAGGGGCAAACATCCATATTCTTTGCATAATATAAAACCATAGTATGAGAACATTCTTCAGACCAAGAATGATAACAGTACTATACATGTGCAAACCTGTAGCACTGGGCTCTGGTCAAAGTTGTAGGCACTGGGTCTTCCTTCAAGAGTAGAAAAAGCTACATTTCCTCCTGTTAGTGGAGAGATGTCACTAAATTCATCCGTACAGAGTGCTGCTCTTTCTTCCTCTCCAGGTCGGATGTAGCCCTTAGAGTCCCTCCCATAGGTCTTATGGCAGGATGCACTGTAGTACTGGTATGGCTGCCAAGGTGTTGCCTCATTTGTACGTTTGTAAATGGCAAAACTCTCTGGGCGGCTGGTGTAGAACTTCAACCTGACGTATGTGATCTCGTAGGCTTTACCTGTTAGAGAAAGGACAGTGTATTCAAAGTGACTTACAAGTCAAAGAGGATACAATCCAAGCATTTACCTTAACCACTGAGATACTACCACCTCTTGGTTTTTAATGTTATCTCTTTTGTGTTGATTGCTCTTAATTTGCTTGGCTTTTATTACCTGTAAACCATTTTCAATTCTATTGAAGTCAGTGAAGCAAAGGGCTTATTTAGCTTCTACAATCCAATAAAGCTGTCTAATTACATAATTAGCCCAGAGCAGTATTTGAATAATGTTGGTAAGTTCTGTTCTTCACTAAGGAGAGAAATTAAACAAGATTCATCTAAAATTAGGTAAACAAGGAGAGAGCCATGGTCAGATTGTGCATGCAAGACCAATTGGGATTCTATGAAACATGAGCAGTAAGGTGATTTGTAAAACAAGAAAAGTGCAGTGAAGTATTGTAAGCCAATTATAAATCTTTCTGCAGTTTCTTTATGCTCTAGAAGACCCAAGTACAGGTTTTCTTTACAAATATGTGTGGAAGGAAGTCATTGTACCTAGTGACATCACATTTATGTGTGTGTTCTCATATTGGGGGTGACAGTCAAGGAGACAGCAAATAATAATAATAATAATAATAATATGGACAAATGTATTTAGACACCCCTTCTAACTATGGAGTTCAGGTGTTTCAGTCACACTCATTGCAAACAGGTGCATAAAATAGAGAGTCTTTAGACAAACATGAGACCAGACAAAATTGGTTGTACTGAAGAGCTCAGTGACGTTAAACATGGTAATGTCATAGAATGCCAGCTTTGCCTCAAGTCAGTTTGTGAAATTTCTACCCTTCTAAATCTGCTCTGGTCAACTTTAATTGCTATTATTGTAAATTGGAAATGTCTAGGAGCAACAACAGTTCAGCCACACAGCAGTAGACAACCCAATCTCACAGAGCAGGGCTGCCAAGTGCTGAAACACTTAGTACATAATCCCCTTTCCTCTCTTGCAGCACTCACTACAGCATTCCCAACTGCCTCTGAAAGCAACATCAGCACAAGAACTGTGCATCAGGAGCTACACAATTGGGTTTCCATGCCTGAACAGGTGCATGAAAGCCAAAGATCATAATTTGCAATGCCAAGCATCAGCCTCAGTGGTCTAAACACGCAGCAAATGGTTTGTGGAGCAGTGGGAACTGGAGTGATGAATCATGCTTCACTATCTAGCAGACTGATGGACAAACTTGGGTTTAGTGGGTGCCAGAAGAACACTACTTTCTGGAATGCACAGTGCCAACAGTAAAAATTGCAGATGGAAGGATAATGATCAAGAGCTGTTTTTAAGGGTTTGGACCCGTTAGTTCTAGTAAAGGGTACTTTTTCATGCTATAGCATAAAAAGACATTTTAGACAAGTGTATGCTTCTAACATAGTGGCAACACTTTGGTGAAGTCCTTTTTCCGTTCCAGCATGACAGAACACCTTGATGAGTTTGGTGTGGAAGAACTCTGCACAGAACCCTGACCTTAAGTCTACTTAACATCTTTGAGATGAATTTGAACATTGATCCAGGTCTTCTCATCCAACATCAGTGAGACCACATAAATTCTCTATTGACTAAATGGGCAAAAATTCTCCCAGCCACATCAGCCAAAATCTTGTAGAAAGCCTTCCCAGAAGAGTAGGTAACAACAAGCTCATATAGCTATATGTGATGGTCAGGCGTCCATATACTTTCGGCCATATGGTGTATCTCTGAAGCTGTACCTTTACTTGAAAAATTGCGTTTTGTTTGTCAGTTTACTACTGCTTTGGCTAAAAAGGTGGTACATGTGTTAAAAATGGTAGACATTTTAATTGTTATTAAAATTAAACATTTACCAATGAGTGAAACATTCATAGAGTCAGACATACGAAATTAAAAAGAAATACATTTCGGTATCGTATTATCGTCATGAAAAATTTGTGGTTGTCTGCTACTCTGACACTGCAGGTGGACATTGCTAGCTCAGTTATAATAGTGCTTAATCAGAGAAATTAGAGACCTCGAGCATAAGAAATAACAAGATAAGGGATTTCACTATTATCACCGAAAAACAAAAGAGCAAGAGCTTTTTCTCTTACTCACCATTTCTCATCGATGTTCAATAATAAATATAGAGGAAGTGAAATCAACAAACATTGGACTTGGAATTCCAGAATGCAGTGTAGCTACTGTATATGTATAGACTGTGTGGAGAGTCTTGTCTCAGCTAGTTAGCTGGTGTGAAGGAACGGGCAAAAGCTGAAGAAAATAAGAAGTAACATCAAGTAGGCAGAGGAAAGAAATTCAATGGAATGCTATAGGGGAAGCAAGAAAAAGTTGAAGAGCTCAAATTATGTCAGCAAGTAAAGCAAGTGACTGTGTTTTTATTATTTTAAAAAATAGTCTGTCCTGAAACTTATGTTTAATATTCAAGTCATAAAGCTCACACTTAAGTTCAATACACTTAAATTATTAATTTCGCCTCGTAACTACAACGCTGTACAAACGGACTTGCCACCCTGTAAATAAATCTCTTACAAGATGTACAGAACATCTGCACCTTTTCATTTTTTTATTTATTTATTTTTTTTATTAGTTCCACTTCAATCACATTTTGGTTTATTTTCCCAGGCTTCACAGTGTGTTAATGTTATTCATGTAAGAAGTGTAAATAAAACATGTCTGTCTCCATTTCCTAAATGTGAGTGGGAAGAACAGATCGTTAGGGAGGTGCTACAGATGGGAGAGGAATGTAGATCATGGTAACTGTTGCGCAGGCTCAATTTTGAAGCCGCATTTCAGGACAGTTACCTTGCATGAATGTTACCTTTAATTATGGAATCTAGAGCATGGACCATAGTTTAATTCACAAAAGACATATTGCCTTTGTTGAACTGAAGTAGTAGTGGTACAAATGGGATACCATTTATATCAAAAGACATCAATATATACAGTTTCTTTGTTGGCATCTATTTGTGATATGCGGACAGAATAGGAAGCGCACAAGTGTGTGAAATTAACATGCAATCAAGCAGATATTATCAAAGTCCTTTATCAGGGTCACAACAGCAGCAAAACACATAGAGGGATAATCTGTAATCAAGAAATGAGAAATACAAGCACAGGTCTAAACCAGGAAGTATTCCAGGAACCACAAACAGGAAACATGGAAACTAGTAAACACAGCTCAGAATTTAATGACATGACTGGGACTAAGACACAATGGGGTATAAACAGACTAATTAATCAGGGACTATTAACAAATGTCTTAAGGTGGATCACTTTTTGCTTAAACCAAATACAAAAGCACCACCAATAGTCACAAGAAAAATAGAAAGAATATTATACTTGTTTTTATGCCTATCAGGGACGTTTTGACAGGTAATTCCAGAAAGTGAATCGCCCCTAGATCTGATCTTCATTGGACAGATATTTATCACTGACAAATCCCAAACACATCATCAGCAGTGGTTCAAAAGGTTGACCTGTGACATACAGTTGATCGCAAACATAGTGGATTATTTATTCTATCACCCTTTTTTTCCCAAGATACGAAGCGTACTAACTAAAAGTACATAAAACAAATAACACACATTTTCCAAAGAAATTTGGGTTTTTTTTTGAAGGAATGAAAAGTGTCACAACATTTAGTATTCAGAGTAAACACATCATGAAGCCAGCAAGGAAAAAAGAAAGATAAATAACAAATGCAGCTGCCTTTAAGAGTGTGTGTGTGTGTGTGTGTGTGTGTGTGTGTGTGTGTGTGTGTGTGTGTGTGTGTGTGTGTGAGGCGTCAGTGGTGGGAAGACAGCATTAACCAATTTATACATAAAACAGCAACAGCACTAAGAGAAATAAAATATTTGAAAGGTTTCTTAAATTTAAGTCACTCAATAAGGCAATGTATCTAGTTTGTAATAAGTAAAATATACAGTTATCTCCTTGACCTGATAACACACAGATGAGCGGATACAGACAGGCTAAAACATGAGAGCTGGTCTGAAGGTCATCTGTGACTCTGCAGGCCTTTTTTGGAGATGCAGCAGAGAGGAGGCCATAACAGAAAAAAAGTCTCAGAAAAGTTCTAAATTCTTTTGCCTTTAATTTGATTTTTGCCTTTTGCCTTGCTTTGCTTTTTTTCTCATTTATCTATTTTTTCTACAGTGAAACATTATGAAACTTCTGATCTTATTAGGCATTTCTATCATCGTTATGATTTGTTTTTAAATTCTGCAAGAATCTTTAAAAAACACAGGCTGCCACAGTTCTGTCACATTCAGTTCAGCTCTTGTCAGGAGGGAAATTAGTTACAAGTAGAAATGCTTGATGTTAAAATAAGTGTGTAAAGCAGGAAAAGAAAAAGCAACAGGCTGAAAAAAAGATCCTGTGCTGACTGTTTGAGAGAAATACAAGTAATCGTAAGAAAGAATGTAAAGAGGAAATCTAGAACGTATTGAGTACAGTGGGTATGAAAAGTATACACACCTGTTAAAATGGCAGGTTTTTGTAAAGTAAAAAATGAAACTAAGATAAATCATGTCAGCACTTTTTCCACCCACAATGTGAAATTGCATGTATAAAAAAACTCAGATGACGTGAAAAAAACTCAAACATCTTAGTGACACCCCAAAATTGCACACCCCAAAATTAATATTGTGTTGAAAGACCTTTTGACTTTATTACACCACTCAGTATTTCTGGGTAAGAGTCTAGCAGCATGGCACATCCTGGCTTTGCAATATTCTCCCACTCTTTTTTCCAAAAACATTCTAGAGCCATCAGATTGTGAGGTCATTTCCTGTGCACAGCCTGCCTCCGGTCACCCCACAGAGTTTTAGGTGGATTCAGGTCTGGGCTCTGGCTAGGCCATTCAGAAACATTGACCTTCTTTTGGTTTAGTCCTCGTGACTGGGAGCAGGTGCTGATGGGAACTGTAGTCCGTGAGTTCTCCGTCATTATACAGAAGCGCGCGCTCCTGTGACGGAGATGAAGAGCGCACCGCGTGCGTGGCCGAGATTTCACGGCACACTGTGCGTTGAGTAAGGAGCGGTTCATGACATGATCACCTTGGTATGGTATTCTTTTGGTAATGTGCTTTTTTGTGCCAAGCATATCTTTTGGAATTTTTATAACTTTTGGAATTGTTCTCATTAAACCATAACACAATTTGCTACACATAGTTTAGAATGATTTTGTCAGACTTGGATGTTGTTTGTTATTATTACTAGTCAGATGTTTCTGCAGCTCCTTTAATGTTGCCGTAGGTCTTCTGGCAGCCTTCCTGGTAAGCTTTTGTCTTGTTCTTTTTTAAAATTTAGGAGGAAAATCCTGTTCTTGGTGATGTCACTGTTGTGCACTACGTTCCCCACTTGTTGATGATGGAATTCACAGTGTCCCTTGATACATCTAATGTTTTGGAAATTTCTTTATATCCCTCTCCTGATTTTTACCGTTTAACAAGTGAGATACCATACAGGCCTTGTAAGCTCTTAGAGGACCATGGCTTCAACATTGAAATGAAACCAAGCAGATGGAAAAAAAAACAAAGCCTACAAAAACAGCTGGTCATTATTTTGGATTAATCAGAATATTGTCATTCAGGACAGCAGTATGATAATTGCTTTTAAACATGAGATTGAATGTGATTGGTTCATTCTGAACACCGCTACATCCCCAATTATAAAAGGGTGTGCACACTTATGCAAACAGGCTATTGCAACTTTATTTTTCCTATTTTTCCCTAAAATGTTTCTTAGTTTTCACTTATTTTTACATTGTTTGTAATTTCACATTGAGGATGGAAGAAGTTCTGACATGATTTATCTTAGTTTAATGTTTTTACTTCACAAAAACCTGAAGAATTCTTTTAACACAGGATATATACTTTTTATATCCACTGTACATATACAGTATTGTTTCCTTAACATTGTGTATAAATGCTTTCTTAGGCCAAGCTAACAAATTTCTGCCAGATGTATAAAAGTTTCCACAATGCTGATTTATTTCATACATGCGACTATGTTGAAAAGTGTCATTTGCACTGCTCATTTGCATTTAGTGACACCCACAAAACTCCATAAAAGGTAAAGCTCACAGACATCTGAAAAATCTACATGACCACAAAACGGTGAAGTGGAAGTTATTTTGACTCAGGAGCTGATTGGATATTGACTTTTTTGAAGTAGCATAGCATAACCATATTCTTGTGTAAATGCTACGAATAATTTACAAATAAATATTTGTTTTTATTTTGCTTGATAAATAAGGCCTACTGCTGGGAGCTGTGTGTGCTTGTGTGGTATGATTACAACATTGAGTACTTATCCCTTGAAGTGGCTATAGCCGAATGTCTAATCCTTGTTTATGATTCAGTAGACTAAACCATCCTGTATGCGCAATGCACCAGACTAAGTATTTCTGAGTGGCACATGCTGGAATGTTATATTGTATATTTTATATCTAAAGCTGAAGGGAATACTTAGCCATCTACAGCTCATTCCCATCTGCCTGTTATAGGCATCTTTGGGTGCAAATAATTTAATCACCTTCACATGAAATATGTCTGAGCTCCATCTGAAGCGGGAGTTTCACGTCTGACATAGAAAAGAAAATTTGAAAAGAAGCCTGACTGACTGAAAGAAGTGACAGAACTGTAGACTTTAAGCATTAATTGATTAAACAAAAATATTGCATTAACTGTTTAGGAATAATTTTTTCACAGTCCCTCCATTTTCACAAGCTCAAAAATAACTGAACAAACTAACATAATTATAAATATGAGTATTATTTTTAATCCTTGTATGCAAATCAATCACCATCTATAGTCTGGAGCCCATAGACATCACCAAATGCTGAGTTTCATCCCATCCAGTTGCTGCATATTTATGGGTCTTTCTGCCTTCACTTTTGTCTTCAGTAAGTGAAAAGCAGCTCAGTTGGGTTGATCGAATTGGCCATTTAAGAATATTTCATTTCTTTGCATTAAGAAGCTCTCAGGTTGCTTTCACAGTATGTTTTGGGTTAATTATCCATCTGTACTGTGAAGTGCTGTCCTATAAGTTTTGCAGCATTTGACTGAATCTGAGCAGAAAGTATAGCTCTATACACTTCAGAATTCATCTTGCTACTTCCATCAACACAGTGACCCAGTTCCATTGGCGGTAACACATGCCCATGTCCATCATGTTTGTGAGATGATGTGGTATGCTTTGGATCATGAGCCCTTGTTTTCCTTATCCATACTCTTCTTTTTCCATCATTCTGGTACGAGTTAATCGTGGTTTCATCTGTCCAAAGAATCGTGTTCCAGTACTGGGCAAGCCTTCTACCAAAGTCTAATCTGGCCTTTCTTTTCTTAAGTGATACCAGTGTTTTGCATCTTGAGATAACTCCTCTGTATTTACATTTATGCAGTCATCTCTTGATTGTAGACTTTGACAGTGATAGACTTACCTCCTTGAGAGTGTTCTTGACTTGGCTAGATGTAGAAAATAATTCTGTGATCATCCTCTTTAGTTATCTTCTGTGGTCTCCCAGGCCTTTTAATGTTGCTGAGCTCACCTTCTTTTTAAGAATGGACCAAATTGTTGATTTGACCCCTCCTAAAGTTTCTGCTAGATTTTTGATATATCTGCTTTGTTTTTTCAGCCTAATGATGGCCTTCTTCATTTGCATCAACACCTCTGTGGACTGCATATTAATAGTTCCCATGAACAGCTGCCAAATGTAAATTCAACCCTAGGAATCAACTCCAGAACATTTATCCCCTTAATTTAAAGAAATAATGAGGAAACAGACCGTATCTGGCCACGAACTGTCCTATTACTTTTCAGTGTAAAAATGGCTGTAACTCCGAAATATGTAGTACAGAGACAAACAATCTATGGGCAATTTTGAGTAGCCAGTTGTCCTAATCGGCTTGTCTTTGGACTGTGGGAGAAAATGAGAGCACCTGAAGAAAACCCACTCAGGCGCTCGAACCACTTGATGAACATGCAAATTCTACAAAGAATAGCCAGCCAGCAGGGTCAAACCCAGAACCTCCTTGAATCAAAATTTGAAAAAATGCTTCTGTTAAACCTTTGATATCAGCACCTCAATATAAAAATTACTAGCCTAAAGATATTTGAGAGTTTACGAGATTCTCTGAGAATTTATGAGTTTTTGCTCTATCCACTAAACAAATGTTCCTGGGACAATACTTGTGGGAGCTTGACACTTTGTCAGGATTGCATAACATGCTGCTTCTTTGTCTGAAATTTTCAAAAGCACCGCATGGCATCTGTCTCTCATAATGGTTTCTAGAAGGTCGTTGAGGGAAAACTACAATGAAAACCAGATGGGTAAGGTATTCTTTGAAAGTTTGTGTGTGTGTGTGTGTGTGTGTGTGTGTGTGTGTGTGTGTTTGTATCTGTTTGTGTGTGGGAAAGACCTGACCTGAAATCTATGCAACGAGACCTCTGCTGCTTTTTGTGTTTGTCTTCTTCCTCGTAGTGTTTTATTTACCTTCCCTCAAACACGTGTGTGTTGATGCATGTCTGAGCCTAGGAAGTAATTTGTTTGGTTTGGAGGCTATAGAGAGATCTGAACACAGACCCCTGACTAGAAGCCATTCGGTGATCAAAAGGAAAAAGTAGAACCTAAGATAAAAGAGACAGACGTAGTAGATTTTGTCTCATGGTTTCAGAGATTCAGGTTTTGGCACCAGGACTGTTGGTTCATTGAGTGAATTAGGTGTGGCCTGCTGCCACATGGTTTTCCTAGTTTTAAAGACAATATTATACTATTCAGGTTTTGTCGAGCACTTGATATTTAACCCTCTTGGACCTAATCTTTATAACCTTTTACAGAACACCATTAAATCACACCTTTATCTTTACACTTTAGGAATTCCAAATCTATATAGCTTGTCCTTGAAAGAGGTTTGGTTCGTGATATGGACTCCCAGCTGTTATGTGTTATCTAAATTAAGGAAGAATAATTTTGGTCCATTTAATACATGTGTATTTGTTAGTATAATAAAAAATTTCACTTATTATCAAAAGGAATGAAAGGGAAGTATATAGTGCATTGTACTAATAATTTTTAAGCATAAATATATTCAAAGCTTTCAAAACTATTCAAGCTATTGATTTTATAGTATACAATTGGGGAAGAGTAATGATTTATATTCCGGCTACCCTGTTTCACCCATTAAGGATCTAAAAATTAATCTACATCTGTATTCCTTTAAAGCTGCATTTCTGACAGTGTTCATTGTTAAAGGCACTATTAAATTAAATTGAATTGAATTGAATTGAATTATTTAGTCAGGGGAGAAAAATATTCTGATGTTCCTTAGCAGCCACAGCTGCCATAGTAAATAACGATCAGAATGGCCAGATTTGAATAGGTGGGAAATTTAGACCCAAGCCCGAATTTCCAGTATGAAATAACACACAGCTCCATGTTTTATAACACATAGAGTGGCATGGAGTTGCTCAAACGGAGCGCCATGGACAGCTCATAAAGTCACTCTGTGGTCCTGCACAAGCTGCATGTCGACAGACCATGACAAAGTAACAACAAGGCATTGTGTTTTAGCAATTTTGCTAGCATTAGCTGACTTGCTTGCCTACTATGGACATTGCACTGTGTTATGATCTTGTGTCCCAAACCATATACTACTATACTACACTAGTGGATCCAGAGCCTATCCCACAAAAACTGGACTCAAGAGGGGAATACACCCTGTATGGCATGCCAGTCATATCTCAAGGATATCAGTGGTGTCTATACTATTTACAAATCCCAATTAGTGCATAGAATACAGGTTGGTATGTAGTGGAAATGGATAAAATTCACATATAGCTTGAAAGATTATGAAATTCACATATAGCTTGAAAGATCAGTTTTCTCTATCAAAGACATACAAAATCGTACATCCTGTAACTTTAAATATGCATCATTCTTTCAAAATTGATTACTAGTCCTATCTGGAACCTTCCTTAGTTCCTTTATATTCTCATTTTTGCTGTGTCTGCCATGGCTCTGTCTTTGCAGTACCAGTGACTCCAAGTATAGCAAATCTACCCACAATACAAATCTACCATGCTGCGATTCAACAACCATAATGCTAATTAATGTCATACTATCTATCTATCTCTCTCTCTCTCTATCTCTCTCTCTCTCTATCTATCTCTCTATCTATCTATCTATCTATCTATCTATCTATCCATCATGAGACCCCACTGCCCTCATATGACGACATCACATTTTCTCCCAACTACATTGTGTGTATATCCTTGTAAGATCCTCAAGGGCCATATGAGGACCATTGGGTACTTATTATTCCTTCGCCAAACTTGTTTGAAGACACTGCACAATGCTGACCTTTTGTTAAACGACCAAATATACAATCATGCACTCATTTGGAAGACCTTTTAATGATGCTGCAAATGTGTACAAGCTTAAAGCTTCACAAGCAGATGATTTTTGCAGACAGCTGTTTTGCATTAGTAATTTAAGGAGATTCTTGAAAAAATAATTAAAAAAGACTTCTTCAGTCATTAATATATTTTCACTTACAGAAATTGAAAGGTTTGAAGACCAGTTATAATTAGCTGGCTAGTCATGAGCCCAAACAAATCCAGCCAGTGATATTTATGAATTTTGAATAGTTAACCCAATGCCTAGAAGAACTCCTTAGATATTTTGCTAAGCTAAGTTAAAGATTTGGTTATATGAGTTACTTTAAAACTAGCTATAGCTAGACTGCAATGAAGCAGAAAGATCACGATCCAATAAACACAGGAAATCACCACAGGAAGCAACTAATTCCTGAATGACACATGAAACAACAGCAGTAAATCCTCCCAAAATCTGGATCTAGTATCACTTAAATAGAGGTATTTAATTATAGAGGCATTACATTTAAACAGTCTTCACTGAAAATCATTAACAGATGCGAAAAGGCGAGCCACTTGATAAAATTCTAGATATCATTAATAAAGTCTAGACTGTATGCCTGAAGGTTTTTGTGAAATTTGTTTCAGGCCTTTTCTATTTGTTTTTGAAATCAAATGTAGGATTTTAATATATAATCAGAGAAGGTGTGACAGCTCCTACTCATCACTTTACTGAACTGAAATAGCAGCTTTCAAGCAAGTTCAAATTCAGTCTGAATGTTTAGTGTAGGAGAAATAGGATGGCTAATTTAAAAGTGGTATTGCTGTATGAACAGTCTTCTCGTAATGCCATGGAGTTGTTCATTTCACCATTTGATTAGCAAATATATCTCATTTATTGCTTTTGCAAAATGACAATGTGGCTACTGGTGAACGGAAGCCTGTAGGAACATTTAGCAGAATCTTGCATAAGAGTGCACAAGTCTCTATTCATTACCTCCAACCCTATTGTGATGCCATGTGCACAGTGCTAACTGGGAACCAACTAACATGGTTAGCAAGCTAAAATCAGATCTTATTTGCACTAAGAAGAAATGTTCTTAGTTATCCGATAGTCTTACCTAAGCGTAGTGTTAGATTGACAGAGTTGGGGTATTGCACTCCATAGAACATGGACTGGCTTTGCCACCAGGTAGGTTCCTCGTCACTGTGGAAGTCATTCAGGTAGGTGGCATTGTGGTTTGTCTCGAGGTCTGAAGCATTACAATGGCGACAAGAGCGTGTGGAACCCGTTTGCATGCAGTAGTCCTCAGGAGGAGTGCCGCACACGTTTGAAACTATCACGGTACGGTTAAAAGCAGCATTCTCAAATTTAGGCATGCAGACGCTTGGTGTGCCTTCCTCATTGTGACAGGAATCCATCCCAGCAAAAACATATGAATATGAACAGAATAAAAGAATAAGGATGGAGAAGGCAGGGGAAAATGTAGTGGAAGGCATGTTTAATGTAGCAGCAACAGTGGTAAAATAAAGTAAATTATTACTGTAAGTAAAGTGATTCCGTGGACATGAAATGGAAAAAGGAAATGAAATATAAAGCCTGCCTCAAATGCATGAAACTAAATGTCTGATTATTAACACCATATTTATTAGTCCAAACATACCCTCAGAGATACACACATGCATGCTCGAGCATTTAACCACAATGTTAGAATGAGTGACAAGACTAAATACTTTTCTTAAATAACAAGCATTACAAAGAAATGAGCAGTGCCATGCAGTTTTTTCAGGAATTCAAAAGAAGCTCAACACACTCACATGCATGTTATAGGAGTCATAAAAGTTTGGAATGTTTACTTGTGCTCTCATGTAGAGCAATGTTCATTCCTCCTTTCTTTCCTGAAGACTCAAAACATGTTTCCCATCTAAAATATTCAATGAGACTAGCGTGCACACACTCACAGGCACAGATGACTAGGCAGGAGGCAGCATGATGGGGGTGTAGACTAAAGGAGGAGGGGTAAAATGAGATGAATGTTTGGTGAGAAACAGAGGTAAAAGGGTTAGATGGAGTGGCGCCTCCTTTTAGAATGGACAAGTATTGCAGTTTAAGCTTTTGTATTAACTTTGCATTGATTTATAAGTTCACTGCATTTAAAATCTCCCATTATTTATTTACCAGATGCTTTCATTCAAAGCAAAATACAATCTAACCATGCAGTTTAGCAGGTAGCTGCTTTGTCTGTGAATTTAAACTAAAATATCTTGAATTAAGATTTAAGACGAATGACTAAGTGAAGAGTAAATGTTTAAGAATGTTCAAATTTGGAGAAAAAGCAACAACTGTGGTACTCTACTATTTCCCATTTATTATTATTATTATTATTATTATTATTATTATTATTATAGAGCTAACGTTTAAAATAATTTATTAATTCAAAGTTTTTTTTTTAGACTGCTTATATTTGTGCAACATTTAATCTCTTTGATTCAAACCATGTTTTTTCCCTGTTTGTTGCCATTCTTTAAACACTTGCAAACAGCAATCACACTTGAGTGCAGTGGGTCTCAGTCTGCCTCCATGGGAACTCAACACAGCTCGATAGCAGTGAGAAATAGATTAGATCCTGAATCACTCCAAATGCAGGACATCAACAAAGCATACCATGTATTTTGTTGGAAATGAATTTGTGTTCTGGATATTCGGACAAGCCAACAAAAATGGCCTCCTATCCAAAGCACTCTTGTTTTAAATGTTTAAAACAAACAGTGACCCATGACAGACATGTTTCAGAGAGTCTAGATGGCATGTGAGGTCCTGCTCTTTTGCCCTCATACATCAGCTCCAGCTTGGCTGGTATGTATAATAATTTTAATGGACTGAAGATGAACCATTAAAATGTGGGCTCGACTCACAGAGCAAAGATGTGCACGTGGAGTGCAGTTGAGAGCTTTGCGATGGCGGTGCTTGAACCCAGCTAAACCATTGCCCAAGATCTGATTTTAAGATCTGGCATAATTGTCTCTGCTTCACTCCAGGAATATAGCAAATGGGTTAAGTCAGCTCGAGGAGAGCTTTCTGATCCAGTGGATATTTCACCTGAGCTACCTTTCATATATTCATACATCATCTGGTAACTACACTAGTTTCTGCCATCCATGTCGACTGTCTGAGGTCATCAGATGACTTAAATGTTGATTTTTTTTTTGTGGGATCCAAAACAATATCATCACCAGCGGTCATGAGAAAAAAAAAGTAGAGAATGGGGCTAATTTCTTTCTGGCCCACACTCTAGATTCAGGCGTCCTATAATTGACAATTGTAAAGTAAATACATGTAGTTGAAAGAAGAGTTTGAGACCGATTTTAGGCATGATGTGACAGAATGAAATTCAGTAGCAGGTGTGATAAACATAAGGTAGATTGTTTTTTATACTTTTCCTCCCATTATCTGGAGGAGAAACTAGAAATAAATCAACTAAGCACAAATCTTCCAATCAATGTACAAAGTACAGAGAGAGAGAGAGAGAGAGAGAGAGAACTGTTTCATTTGAAAGAGTAGCTGCAGAACTGAAGTGCAAGTGAAGTAATGTGTCCCTAATGGGCTGCACCATACTGCGTAGAACAGTTTGTAGGTGGATAAGATTGGCGAGTCCATCAGAGTACAACCATTAGGATGGTAGAAAAGTATTGAGATGAATGAGCTGGCATCTCACTGGGGGGTCCACTAACAATTTTCTGCAGCTGAGTGGAAACTGAGTATTGATCTCATGTTGAAAGTGATGTCACATTTTGCTCTTCTCTTCACTCTCTGAAAAACATTCCTATAAATGAACCCTGTAAGCCAGAAGAAGCACTTTGAAATCTTGATTACTTGGACATGATCTATCTAGCAGTGGGTGGTATAGTAAATAGTAAAGCAAAAGGATCATACTATGTGTGATCACCACATTCCCAACAAAAGAATTATGAAGAATTATCTGTTATATATTGCTCTTATGTTTAATCAAACTAATTTTATGATACTTTATTTGGCGTGTTCTTACAATAAAATGTGAAATAACTTCCAACAGCATGTCACCTATGGTTGGATAAAATAGTGTTTTGGAAAGTAATGTGGTATATCAGTAAAACTGTTAGTACTACACAGTTTACAGTGCAATTCTGTATTATCAGCAGTTATTCATGTGAGTTCTTTGCTAATACTTCTAATTGAGTAGTAAGACCTTATCAGTAATTTATAACCTTTGTATTAGTAGCATGCAGTGCAGTATGTATCTGCAATAGCAGAAGTGCAGTGTCTGTGGTTATTAACATGAATGTCTTGCCTATATTTAGAGATAACAAACCATCATCAGCATATTAACCACGTATAAGTTAAGAATCTGTCAATTAATGCGAGGATTGCAGAACTCTTGGCAGAAAATACATTTCCTGGTAGATCATCTCATGAGACCAGAGCAGTAGGGCATCTGCTGTGACACAGTCGTTCGTCCCAAAATCCAGTAAGGAAATGCTTTTCAACACAGCTTATTGTAGTCTCATGGTGATTTATTCTTGATTTTCTCCCCAATTTAATCATGGCCAATTTCCACCCACCACACAGCTCTCCCTTATCGCACGACAGCTACCAGCCACAGAAGGTGAAGGCCATCATGTCCTTCCTCGGAGGCACATGTAGCCAGCTTTTTGAACTGCTGTACATGCAATGTCATGGAGCGGTGTTACACACTTGGAGGAAACTTGTTCTGCTCACTTCTGTATGCATGAGCTCACAGATGGCCATGGCCGCCTGGCTTCGCTGTAATTGACAGAGGAGCGAGAGTGTGCTGCCCCTCCCTCCCTAAGAGCACAGGCCAGTTTGGCTCTCGTGAGCCAAAAACACTACACTTTTTAAATGGCCCATTTCTATAGGCCTGATATTTGTGGTGATGTATATCAGTTGTGTTCAACTTGCTGCAAATTAATCTGTGGACAACCACAAATGCACTGCTGAGCTGACCTCCCTTTATCGAGATCATCCTGAACACTTTGAATGGATTATGTTGTATCATGTTACATATATATACGTTGGTATAAGTCCTTTTCTACCAAGTATAAAATCCAGCATGTTAGCAGGCAAGGGTCAAAGCATGATCAGTCCTCAGACAACAGGATCAGATAATTATAAAAAAGCAGTCAAATTAACAGGTAAACTGTCTAGACATTCAAGGCTAACTAGAATGAACAAGACACACAGTTAGATAATTGGCAAAAATTTTCAATTGACTACTGAAAACATTCAGTTCATATACGTTACATGAGGACGTGAGTGTGACTGTTGCAGGCAGTGAAGGGTAATGTCTTGACCTGGTGATACACTTTTGTTCTTTATTTCTCGATTATTTGAAACTTGATTAAATTGAAGAGGGTGATAGTGAGGCAGTAATTACCAGCCATAAAATGCCTTGATTACAATGTTCCCCATACTCACCATCAACTTCATTTTTCATCCATTGTTCCCAGATTCACAATGAAATTTCCATGTTTTTTTTTTTAGCCAGCTAATAATTGAGCATGCATGGCTCAGCAGTGCTGAGGTGGACAGAAAAGGTGTGTGTGTGTGTGTGTGTGTGTGTAAGGCTAGTTCATTGACTCAAGACTCATTCAGGACAAAACCATTCAATTGCCAGATGCAAGTTAAGCCAAGAATTTTGCAGTTTTGAACAAAGACAAGAAAGTAGCAAAACCATAGCTGCATAATGTCCCCACAAGTGTATTATTTATCAAAGTAAAATTTGTGCACCACATTCTGTTCTAAGGAAGTGTTTTTTGGTACACAAAGTCAGGTTAGTGACTAGAGACACTCAAATGTATGCTAACCATACACTTGAAAAAATACCTTTTACAGCTTCCTGTTTGGAGCTGGTTGTTGACAGTGCCACGTCACTATTTGCATGAGCCAAGACTAAAAACATATGATATTAAACATGGTTGCTTTTATTGGAAAGTCAAGTTCAATTTCAGCATGACATATTATTGTTAGATCAAACTGTCCACCAGGGTACTGGACTTAATACTGCTTCTTGCCTTAGCCAATATCACACAAAAATCCCAATATTTTATAATTCATTGTAAATTAAAGAATGCATAATGTTTTATGGCACTATGAATTTGCAATTGTGAGACTGTGTTGTTTTAGCAGCAGCAAAAATCCCAATATTTTTATTTATGCGCAGTCAAATAATTCATGCATAATCAACTCAGTCACATGAGAGACCACAGAGGATTGCTAATCACATGAAAGAAATCAGTGTTGATGGAACTTTTCATTATACAGAATAAAATTACTAAGAGTAATTTAACTTCAAAGATTTTCTTTAATATCCAAGTCATTTGTGTACAACAAAATTATTTTTATACATATAGTTAATCATTATGTTATAATGATTAATAATATTATACAATAACATTATATATTATAATATCAGTTAATAGCAGTTCTATTACAGTGGGTCAATGTCCAACAAGCCTGTATTTATATTTATATTTATATTTATACCAATGTCATCAGGTAAGAAATACTTCAGTGCTTAACAATACTTAATAATACTTGCTTGGTATCAATAATTACAACTACCTACAACATAGTGATTATACAGTATAAAGTACATTATGACTTGAAAAGCTGTATATAATTTTCCCTCAATAAATTACTAGATAATTATTTAAATAATTAAATCTAAAGTTATATATAAATAACTTGTAAATTATAGTTCCACCTCACTCAGATACACTTAGACCGCTTGTTTTGGTCTATTCCCAAATGCAGTTGCTTTGATTTCGGCTGTTTAATGAACAAGAGGACACTAGGGTTCAATTCAAATGGATTAAATGTGGCACATGTAAAAGCACCCTTAGGCCGTGTTTACACTTGGATTTAAAATGCATCTTGGGTAACAAGTGGACAGCCAAGACACTTCACCGTTTACACCTGTGCCTATCATGTGTCTCCAAGGTGTCCAGCTGACTGCTTGTGTTTAGATTGCCATCATTTCAAAGATCAAAGTGCCCTGCACACAGCAATTACATCAGTCTGTGTCACCATACAAGCATCAAATTTGTTGAGCATGGGCTAGCAAAGAAAACAAGAAGGTTCCAAGAACTAACATGTATGTACAAGCTATTCCACATATTGAGATTGGCAGGACAACGTCATTTGTGACCTGTAAAAGAGCATAGGACAAGACAAGCATTGTCGCACTGTCACCAAAACTAAATAGGTCTAACTGCAGATGCACAGAACTTATGACACACCTTCTACATGAAATGCCCAATTTGTGGAACCACCATCTTGCACAGTACGCCAGCCTAATTGAACCTTTGGTTAAGGTTCAGATTGGGGTTAGGGTTTGGGTTTGGGTTAGGCTTTGGGTTAGGAACTTCTGGCAATACTTACATCTGTTAACACATGTTGTCTCAAGGGGTGTGTCATGTACTGAAGTGGGTGTGTCATGTTATAAAATGGGAGTGTCAGCTGAGAGACTGCAGATAGACACTTTTCATGAAAACAATCACTATGTCCTGCATTGATGATGTGTTTTCCTGTTATGTTCTTGTCTGGGGACGTCAGTGTTTATACTACAAAAAATATGTGGTCAAATGTATCCCAGACCACCTCAGTAAGTGGTTTGAGTGAATGCATCTTTAGCGCTGTCCACTTGTGATCCGATCGCTCAAGATACCTTTTAAAACCAAGTGTAAGCAGGTTTTCAGACATCTCAGAGAGGGCTGGGTTATGGCCCAGGATTACAATTTTAGGTTCAATTCCACATTGCAGAAATGTGTCCTAGTTATATATCACATCGCCAAATGTGTACAACATCAATTCATTTAATATTAATTGAGTTGAATATTTTGGTGTACAAGAAATGATGACAAACTCATACCATGTCTTCAATACAATATTTAATAACAAAACTGTATCATGCTTGTAATATACTTTTAACATGACAAAATGTAACAACTTAAAATTTGTAGCAAACTAAGAAGCTTGTAGCCTAAGCTAATCAGCCAGCATTACTGCAATTAGCAAACAGATATGGCTAGCAATATTACAAGTAGTATAAATAGGAAAATAATCAAATGAACAGAAAGAATAAAAGAATTGAAGTATGCATTTTACAAACCACCAATTAGTCTCATACACTTACATTATATCATAGCTATGTCAGATGTTAGCATGTAATATGAGTTACATAGATGTCAACAAGAAGGTAAAGTCTGCACCCTGGAACTCAAGTTCAAGTTCAAGTTCAAGTGTGTTACCCTGGAACTGAAACATAATCAGTGATTAAAACTTTAATTTAAGTGTCCTCCTGAGCTTTCTGAGGTGAGTTGAGAATCGGTTATCACTGCTGATTGAGTCTTGGAATTCAAGTGTTTCTGATTAGTAGATTACGTTTTGCTCCCACATTGTTAAGATGGGGCTACTGTTTCGTTATTGAATTTGACAAATGGAGACAGCTAAAAAAAAACCTTCTGAAATATTTTGAGGCCTGGACCTCAGTGTCTTTATAGCTAATTATTGCTATTATCTGATGTACATGTAGAAATGCTATATCTCTGTCATTGGTACAGGAGAGAAGAGTGCATCTAAGGACCGTTACCAGTAATGGTAGTCATTTTGCCTGAAGATGAATAGCGAAAGTAAACCTGACTATTTTAAAATTTCAATCTTCATGTTATTAAAAGGAAATGAGCCATGAGAATTTGACCTCTTCCACACAAGTACTCTCTCTCTCTCTCTCTCTCTCTCTCTTTCTCTCTCTCACACACACACACACACACACACACACACACACACACACAGATATTGTATGACTAATGAAGCCTATGATATATGGATAAGATTTCATGTTCATTTGAAATTCATATGGGAGGACAGCGACAGGGACCCTTCTGTGTTTGTGTGAGTGTGTATGTGTGTGTGTGTGTGTGTGTGTGTGTGTGTGTGTGTGTGCGTATGTGTGTGTGTGTGTGTGTGTGTGGTTTCATGCGTGCATGGCATTAATCGTATTACCACAACTGTCACAAACTGGAGAGGGTGGATCAAACAATACCACAAAGGTTTCAGATAAATGAGACATCCAGAGATCTAGAGTGAGATGAATTGAGAGGGAGACAATGAGATTGAGTGGGAGACAGAAGGTGCTGGATGAATACAGCTGATAAGAGTTTTTGTGAGATGAGGAAAAGGAAGGAGACCAAAAAAAAAAAAACCCACAGGGAAAGTAATGAAGGAAAAAAGCATAAACAGTTTTGTGTCTGTGTGTGCAATGCTAAATGTACCATACAACATTTTTATATGTAACTCACCTTTCACCTCACTATATTTCTGCTAAACGTTTTGCTTCATAACAGTTTGTCTTTGTTAGAATGTTCCTGCTAGAAGCTGTACTTTGATCACAGTATGCTTGTCTCGATGTGTTCAATGGACCGCCCATATCCGTAGGTCAACATGAAAATGGAAGCCAACTCAAATGATCCTTCACTGTGAAATGGATGCACCCTCTTGTGATATTAATTGACTCTCTCGAGTGTATGCACACACACACACATGCACACTCACAAATAAATAAATATTCATATGTATAACTATATAAGCTATTCAACAAATGTTAATTTAATAATTTCTTTATTCACAGCTATACATTTTTAAATTCCATTGAATAAACTAATTACTACTTTTAGCACCAGTTATTTTGAAATGTTGCTATAAGCCGATTTCCAGTGATTTGTTTGCCTTTCTAGATCTTGCACCAATGTGTGTGCTAAAGGCCTCGTTTAGGTCCATACAGTTATTATTGTACCTGGTGGTCAAAAATGGGAACTTAAACAAGTGCTTATAGAGACCCATTTAGGGCAGGACTTAAGGCTGGTTTATACCTCTGTATACAATATACACCATAGGTACAGCACCAAAGCTTGGACAGGGTGAAGTATTTATCCTTGCATGTAAGGTGAGCATGTCCCTAGGAGGAGCCGTCACATGAGATACACCAGAATTTACAGACATCGAAGAAGAGTGAAAAAACAATATTAGCTGTTTGCTTCACTGTAGGAATAATAAACAGAAAATAACACAAACAAAATGTTGTTTTGAAACAAATTTACTGATTGAAAAAGAAACCAAGTAAATTCTCACTGAAAGCATTTAATTGTTCTAACTTATCTGTATTCAGCAGAATCAGCGGCTTGAAGCACTTCTGTGCAACTCACTGCAATTCACAATTCTCCCATTCACTCATTAATAGATGCTTTATTGTTTTTATTGCATTGTTATGGTTTTCATTACTGACTGTGTGTTTATTGGGAGTCAGTTACAGGAAAAAAATAGAAAAGTGTCCGACCCCGCAGGATTAAACCATCATAATGAACTACAGTCGCTATACAGCCTCACACTTTATACATTTATATTAACACAATATTGTGATTGTAAATTTCCAATTTTCATGAAGAACAAGGAGCAGCCAAAAATGCACAACACAGTTGTTGCGGTCTGCATCACTGCAACATGTAGTCACATTTCTAGGGAGTTGTGTGTCAAGCTTCAGCATAGTCTTTGACGTAGGGTGTGCTACAGTGTCCCATGTGTTAAGGAGGAGCAGTGAACAGGACAGTAAATAACAGCGTTGCAATGGGGCTAGGTTAATAAATACTCCACTGCTGCCAAGATCTTAATTCATCGAATAATCTTTATTAAATCCAATAATTTACATTAAAGCTAATACAATTCCATAAAAAGGCAAAATATAAGTGAAAACAGTAATATATTGTAAGATACAATGTTTGGGAGAAGGATGAGGGGGTTGTGGATAATAAGATATGAAGTGGATTATGTAATCTCTGTTGTTGGCTCTCAACTACCTTGAACAGTTTAGTTATTCTAATCAAATCACTAGATAGTATCCTATAGCATAAGTGTGATAGCCTGTTGACTTAATTTTCTTTGAGGCTATGTTATTATTAATGTCAACCTGCTCCAGTAAAATCTATGGTCAGGGGCTGCTAATGCAAATTGCATACAGTATGTAAAAATAAAATAACTGAAATGTAGGATGTGAGCAGTAACTGCCCTCTTTTGTGTACATGAGCTAACAGATGCCCATCCTTCCCACACAGAGCAGGACTAACTACTCCATTAAAGAGTGTAAAAGCTGACAGGAATCAAACTCTTACCCCAGTACAGAACAGAACACAACTGCCTTCAAGGAGGCCAACAGTAAAGTCAATGGTGACTGACTGAGCTAAAGTAAAATAAGTCTAAGAGACTGTTGGGCAAATGTATAACAATGCTGTATATCTGTAAGCAGAGCTGTTAAAACTATACTTGTAAGGGATATTATTGATCATGGTCCTTGTTTGCTCCTGCAAAAATAGATCCATATTTTTAGTTAACACTATACATGTACAGATCCTTGACACTTCAGTACAAAATTAAATAAATAGAACAGCATTAAGACATTAACCAATGAACATTTCTATATCAGAAAACTGATAACATTCTCAAAAAAAAAAAAAAAACCTTATATGGGTGAATCACTGATAATGAGACACAAATCACACTAGAGACAGCACTAAAGTCCATGCAGGCTTTATTTTTTTCATGCTCACACATGTACACGGTGAGGACTGTGTCGTAGTGCTCCCAGAGGAATGAGGTGACAGGGTGGGGTGTAGGGTACTCAGGGAGGGTGTCTGCGACGGTGGTACAATAGCTCTGGGCGGTCGGAGCTGAGGTGAGGGAGACTCACCTGGAGCAGTCCAGCCATGTCGCTGAGCCACAAGCTCACAGGAAATCTGGAAAGGAAAAAAGAAAAGAGAAAGAGAGAGACAGTTGTGCCTTCTACTTCTCAGGAGGCGCAATCACCCATACGGGACTGCTGCCTCCCTTTTATTGTTTGGTGGCATCTGCTGGAGACCACACAACCAGTCTTTTACATCTGTGCCAGATTTGGCAGCCCTGCCTTCCCGGGCCTCCCTGGAATCCTCTCCCCGCCTGCTCTACATGGTGCACTAAAGGAGGTAGGTGCACTAAAGGAGAGCAGATGCCAAAGTGGGATTGTGGTCAATATGAAGTAATTAAACACTTCTAGAAGTCCAATGGAGAATACAATTGGAAATCAATGTTGCTACTAGGCAATCATTACTCCATTGTTTCAGAAGACAGTGTACTACACTGTACAGAAAACTGTAATCTATCAGTTGCCATTATGATATAGCCCACCGGGAATGGTGAATGGAAGTATTTTTGATTTATTTTCTTTTATTTTTATTGATCACTGTTGCTTGGAACAAACTGTTATACTAATTAATATACAAATGACCTTTTGTCACAAGCACAGAACAGAATGCGGATGCAAATGCAGAATTTATTTTAATGAGGTGAACACAAACATAAAACACAACAAACTAGATTAAGGTTGTACACATCAGAAAATGGACAAACACATGGCAAACAGCAATTGTGTGCAATGTGGAACAGGTGTGCATGATTAGAAGTCTAGTGAATGTGTATGTGACAGTCTGTGGTGCTCGGTGCTGGAGACCATGACGGCCAGGTTCCTAGGCCACAGTGCGCTCTGGGAAGTGTAGTCCAGAAGCTTTCATTGCTGTGATTTCTGAAGCAAAGCATGAGAGACAGCCACAGACGGACAGAAAGTTCAAGGCAGAGCCACTTTGACTATGAGGCGAGTGGAGGTAGCAAAACTCTCTGCAAAGCATGAGGGGTGACGTCAGAGCATGAGGCAGAGAGGGGTACATACATACGATATAATACATAGCAAGATGGGTGGAGCAACATACCTAGCAACGCAAAGGGGAGGAGTGCTCTTGGCTTCCTTTGCTTTTCTGCGGCATCTATGTTTTATACTTGTTTTCAGTCTTGATAATGAGTCAAAGGTGGATGCAAAGATTTTTATTTTAAATAAAGTGAAGAACAACCAACCCAAAAATAACTACAGGCTACAGTTATGTTTCACCATGGATAAACCATAGCACGGGTAACACATGCCAAAAGCAAAACAACCAAACACACAATAAACTCAACCTAAATAGAGTGCTAAATTAGACTCAAGTGGACACAGGTGAGAGTGAAAGGAGAGTCATGTCACAGGTTCATGTAATATGCATAGGGTGTAGTGTAGTAGTGTAGAGAGTAGAGTGTAGTGTACCGCCATGGCCAAAAGTTTTGAGAATGACACAAGTATTGGTTCTCACAAAGTTTGCTGCTTCAGTGTTTTTAGATCTTTTTGTCAGATATTTCTATGGTATATTGAAGTATCATTACAAGCATTTCATAAGTGTCAAAGGCTTTTATTGACAATTACATTAAGTTTATGCAGAGTCGATATTTGCAGTGTTGGCCCATCTTTTTCAAGATCTCTGCAACGCGCACTGGCATGCTGTCAATCAACTTCTGGGCCAAATCCTGACTGATGGCAGCACATTCTTGCATATAATCAATGCTTGAAGTTTGTCAGAATTTGCAGGTTTTTGTTTGTCCTCTTGAGTTTGACCACAAGTTCTCAATGGGATTAAGGTCTGGGGAGACTTCATGCCATGGACCCAAAATTTTTTATGTTTTGTTCCCTGAGCCACTTAGTTACCACGTTTGCCTTATGGTACGGTGCTCCATCATGCTGGAAAAGACATTGTTCATCACCAAACTGTTCTTGTATGGTTGGGAGTAGTTGCTCTCTGAGGACGTTTTGGTACCATTCTTTATTCATGGCTGTGTTCTTAGACAAAACTGTGAGTGAGCCCACTCCCTTGGCTAAGAAGCAACCCCACACATGAATGGTCTCAGGATGCTTTACTGTTATCATGATACAGGACTGATGGTAGCGTTCACCTTTTCTTCTCCGGACAATCTTTTTTCTGGATGCCCCAGACAATCGGAAAGGGGATTCATCAGAGAAAATGACTTTACCCCAGTCCTCAGCAGTCCAATCCCTGTACCTTTTGGAGAATATCAGTCTATCCCTGTTTTTCTTGGAGAGAAGTGGCTTCTTTGCTGCCCTTCTTGACACCAGGCCACCCTCCAAAAGCCTTCGCCTCACTGTGCGTGCAGATGCACTTACACCTGCCTGCTGCCATTCCTGCGCAAGCTCTGCACTGGACAATTCACCCTTCTTCACAACAATTGAACCTCTCTCCCTGAAGTTCTTGATGATCCGATAAATAGTTGATTTAGGTGCACTCTTACTAGCAGCAATATCCTTGCCTGTGAAGCCTTTTTTGTGCAAACCAATGATGACTGTACGTGTTTCCTTGCAGGTAACCATGGTTAACAGAGGAAGAACAATGATTTCAAGCACCACCCTCCTTTTAAAGCATCCTGTCTGCTATTATAACTCAATCAGCATGACAGAGTGATCTCCAGCCTTGTCCTCATCAACACTCTCACCTGTGTTAATGAGAAAATCACCGAAATTATGTCAGCAGGTCCTTTTGTGGCATTGCTGAAATGCAGTGGAAGTATTTTTTTTTTTTGGAATTAAGTTCATTTTCATGTCAAAGAGGAACCTTGAATTAATTGCAATTCATCTGATCACTCTTCATAATATTCTGGAGTATACGCAAATTGACGTAATAAAAACTGAGGCAGCAGACTTTGTGAAAATTAATATTTGTGTCATTCTCAAAACTTTTGGCCATGGCTGTAGTTCCTAACACCTTTTACATTTTTTAAGCAATTCTACAGCACGATTTTTTGCTTTTTTTCTAGCAACATTATCTAGTAACATTATTTATTTTTATACCATTTTTTAATATTAATACCAATAGGATTTGGAAAAAGATTCTCTATCGCACAAATAACTAGTATTCATTTGGTTTTGAGCAACCATAACCCAGGTGTAGAGACTTCATGGATACCTCATTTGGAAAAAGACAGCCTGAAATAACCAAAATTTTTTAATAACCAACCCCTTTAATAACCCGCACATTTTTTCATAAAGGTATGCAAAAAAGAGACTGATATATTCTACTCATATATGCAGTACTTAAATAGTTACTCATCACTCCTAATGTATGAATCAGTTGTTTACTGTCTTTTGTGCAAAAAATGTAATCAGCTGTACATCAGAGAAACCAAGAAAAACACCTTTGAGCAACATTGCACCATCAGAATGAAGTATTTCTCATTTCCAGTGGTAAGACACTTCAGCAGTGAGGGAGAAAACATTAGTGATATTGGTGTTTGCATTGTTAGCTGTTACAGGAGCAATGAAGTTAGGAAACCTAGAGAAAAAGAATACATCTATAATCTCAAAACTTTGGAACCCCATGGAATGCATGTCATGTTTTCACAACAGCTATTACATCGCCATGTATTACACATATTTACTGTGTTCACCTCCTACAGCCTTAGAAACACCTTGTGCATAATACTGTATATATCAGAGATAAACAAATTATACGGTTTTAACTGGTCCAAGTGAAAGCTCTAATGTGCTGCACAGTCCCATGTTTCGGTCAAGTTAACTGACCTAGTTAGCTAATTATGTACATTAATACAGATAAAAAAAGAGTAAATATGATGTGTGTAGTAAGCAGGGGAGTTGTATTACATTTTTATTCTACGCTTTACTCACTTCTGACAGTGTTTCCACATACCTGCATGTACCTGATTATGAAAATGTCATTTGTCACATGTGCAAGCTCATATAACTGATGTGTAAAGCGTGCCTGGGGTGCAGCAGATGATGTGATTCAGATTAAGTAGCACACTACTGTGAAATGCATTTAATTTAAATATACACACATTACAACTGTTTTTTATATACAATAGTGAGTTAGTTTTTTTTTTTCCATTCTCAGGTTATTGAGAATAACAAAATGCTTGTGACCACTAACCTGCTAAAGCCTATTTGTCCACCTCCATAATATACACTCACTGTCCACTTTAACACCTGTGCATATGCTTGTTCATCCAGTTATGCAATCAGCCAACCATGTGACAGCAGCACAATGCATAAAATCATGCAGGTGCAGGTCAAGAGCTTCAGTTAATGTTCACATCAAACATCAGAATGGGGATAAAGTGTGATCTCTGAGACTTTGATCATGGCATGGTTGTTGGTGCCAGATGGGCTGCTCTGACTATTTCAGAAACTGCTTATCTCCTGGGATTTTCACACACAACAGTCTCTAGAATCAAAGACAGAGAATGGTGTGAAAAAGAGAAAACATCCCATGTGCAGAGGGTCTGTGGGTTGAAACACCTTATTGATAAGAGACTGGAAGAGAAAGACCAAGACTGAGGCGACAGGAAATCTATAGTAAATGAAATCAGTACTCTTCACAACCATGGTGAGCAGAAAAGCATCTCAAACACATCAAACCTTGAGGTGGATGAGACACAGCAGTAGAAGACTACCTCAGGTTCCATTCCTGTCAGCCAACAACAATAATCTGAGGCTATCATAGGCAAAGACTCACTGAAGTTGGACAGTTGGAAGACTGGAAAAAGACCAGGTGATTTTTTTTTCTTCTGTCCAGTTTGGGTGAGTTGGTGCCCATGATCGCCTCCGAGAATGAATGTTGAAGTGCTTCAAAGGTAGATCTCAGTGATAAAAGAATGTCCAGCCAATCATGCATGTGAGCCTTGTTGGAATGCTAGCCGAGTCTAATAGATGTGTAAATGTAAGGGAAAAGAGAGTGAAAATGAAAGGTTAAAAATAATGAATTGACTCCTGGGTCATTCCAGGTGTCTGATTACTTGCATTAGAAAGAGGGTTGAGTCCATTGAACTGAATAGGTGAATGTTAGAATGGCAATTTCACTATGAAAAAAAATCCCATTTTACTGTGTGAAAAGAGTTCAGGCATCTGTAGGGTGATGCACTCACACTTTCGTAAGAATGCAGTTATAGTATCATATGTGTTTGCATGAGGCAAGACATCTGGCAAAGCAAGACACGCAACAGACATTAAGACATGCAAAAAATGAGTCATTTGCAGCAGTTTAAAAGAAGTGCTATCAGACAGCTGTGTTTATTGTGCAACAGAAAACATGCTGACTCAAAAGTTGTTTAGTCTCAGCAAAGAGGAAAACTTTGGCCTTAAACCACCCTCAACTCAGAGTGGGTGTTAAGTTTATTCACTTTTATTCTAGTTCTTTATTCATTGACAATTTATATTGTATAAATTGTTATATTATGGTGCGAGTGTGCTTTGGGGAGCATCATTAAAGTTGATAAACAGATATTCAGATCATATACAGCTGAATAGAATAACTCTAGGTGACTCTAAGGCTATGTTCACACTACCATGCAGATCTGATCATTTCAGGGCTATGTGGACACACAAATACAATCTTTTCAAATCAGACTCAAATCAAATTTGAGTCACTTTCATATGTGGTCCTAAATCTGATACGCATCCAATTTGTGGCTATGCAACATTAATGAGAATGGCCAGATTGGGATTCATGCGGCTTTTTGCCTATATGCGTGCACTGTCATCATCAACCAAACAGGGTGTTTTGTTGATTTGTGCTACCTATCAAGATGTGCTACTTAGCGGTTGTGTGTAAGGTTTAAAGTAATAGGTTTAAATGTAATATTATATATAATATTTTAGGGCTGACTTGCATCCCTTAAAGGTGCCCATGATAGCCTCAGATTATTGTTGTTGGCTGACAGGAATGGAACCTTAGGTGGTCTTGTTGTAGCTCATCAAACTCAAGGTTTGATGTGTTTGAGATGCTTTTCTGCTCACCATGGTTGTGAAGAGTACTGATTTCATTTACTATAAATTTCCTGTCACCTCAGTCTGGTCATTCTTTTCCAGTCTCTTATCAATAAGGTGTTTCAACCTGAAAAGGTCAAGTAAGTGAGGATGTGAAGAATGGTACTCACATTTCACTGATCCTGAGTCATGTGTTACATATAACCCTGGCCTAATTTTGTCTGGGCAAAGAACCTTCTGATGGGACACAAAAATTCAACATATTTTTATCTGGTTCTCAAGTTTCCAGTGGCATTTTTATGGCGTATGTCAGACAGGTAGTTTGTATGTTTGTGTGCGTGTGTTTGTATGTGACCTTTGCAAAACAGTAAAGTTCATTGTACCTCAAATTATTAGAGAGAGAACTGCAGTATCTCTCTCTGTATCTTGGACATGCCTTTTCTATAGATGAAACATTTATTGAAAGACTCTGTAAGAGGTAAGACCATCAGCCTTCAGATTCAATTCCCACTATGGAGAGAGAAAAGGCAAAAGCAACCTTTCATTACCCAGTACACTTCAATAGGGTCTGAATTTCTAAAATGAAATTCTCAAACAAATTAAGGTAACACTTAATTATCACAGTATATCACCAAGCCAATTAAACTACTGGGTTATCAACCTGTCCAGTTAGGAAGCCTAAGTGAATAAATTTCACCTGCCTGGTTCGAATGAAAGCAACAACAGGTGGAAAGGAAGGGCAACAGCAAGACAACCACCAAAAAGGGAATGGTTTTGCAGATGGTGACCACAGACCATTTCTCTCTCCTTATACTTCTTGACCGATTTTCTCTAGTTTTACATTATGCTTCTGCTCTTGACACCACTGGTAGCATGAGGCAGTACCTTCAGCCCATTCAGGTTGCACAAGTAGTCCAGACGTTCCAGGATGGCACATCCATACATGCCATCACAATAAGCTTTGCTGTGTCTCCAAACACAGTCTCAAGAGCATGGAGGAGACATCAGGGGGCAGGCCTTCACACAAGGAGAGCTGGAAAGGGCCGTAAAAAGGCAACAACCCAGCAGCAGTACCTGTATCAGGTTCTTTGTATGAAGAGGAACAGGAGGAGCACTGCCAGAGCTCTACAAAATGACCTCCACCTGGCCACTCATGTGCATGTTTCTGACCAAACAGTAAGAAACAGACTCCATGAAGGTAGCATAAGGGCCCGATGTCCTCTAGTGGGACCTGTGCTCAAAGTACAGCACTGTGCAGCTTGATTGGCATTCGCCAGAGAACACCAGAATTGGCAGGTTCACCATTAGTGCCCCATTTTCTTCACAAATGAGTGCATGTACATACTGAGCACATGTGACAGACATGAAAGAGTCTGAAAATGCCATGGAGTTTGTTATGCTGCCTGCACATCACCCAGCATGACTGGTTGGCAGTGGGTCAATGATGCTCTGTGAAGGAATATCCTTGGAGGGTCACACAGACTTCCATGTGCAAACCAACGATACTCTGACTGCTGTTAGGTACCAGAATGAAATCCTCAGAACCATTGTTAGACCTTTTGCTGTGCACTGGGCCCTGGGTTCCTCCTGATGTAGGCCCATGTCTGGCCTCATGTGGCCAGAGTATGCAGGCAGTTCCTGGATGACGAACGCATTGCTATTTGACTATACATGTCACTGTTAAGAACAGATTAATTAATGTTATTTTGCTAGCTAGCCAGTCTCACTGATATTCATCCCAGATGATTCATCCCCACATTGGGATATTGTGATCTCACTGGACAACTCTCTAATCCCTCCTTCAGTCACTGCGCATAACCTTGGGGTAACCATGGACAACCACCTCTCCTTTTCCTCTCATATTGTTAATCTTTCTCTATCATGTTGATTTCTCCTCTTCAACATCTTAACGGTCAACATCCACATAGGCCACTCAGTACTTCACTCCCTTGTCATCTGGAGACTAGGCTACTGTAACTCACTCCTAGCAGGTCTGCCTCTGTGTGTCATTCGACCTCTGTAACTGATCCAGAATGCAGCTGCATGACTAGCACTTTCGGTATTTATTCTTCATTTTAAAAAAAGCTTTCTGCATGCTTTCTTCAGTATTACCTGCCAGCAGAGTTTTTAGACTGATGGAATTCTGCCTGGGTTCCAGTGAACCAGTATCAGAATGTATTTACTGATAGAGATTTCAAAGCACTTATTTAAGTCATGCTGGATAAGGGCATCTGCCATTGACTTAAATGTAAATGTAAATGGTCATTTCAGTCTTCAGCAACCATGTTTGGAGGCCACAGAGGCTGCTGAGAAATGTAGTCCTTAGAGCACTGAGGGGAGCAGATGGTTTCCCGATGTATCAGCTTCCAACATGGAACAATATATTAATATATAATTAGTAAGTATAGAATATAATCCAAAGACCACTTACAATATGCACACATTGGTTTTTTTTTTGTTTTGTTTTTTGTTGTTGTTCTCAAGTCATTTATGAAGTAACTAGCAGTGTTAATGGTCATATTTATGTAGAAATTGAAATATGAAATATGTGCATTTTACTTCATCAAACTAATGTATAAGCTATAAGAACACCCCATTCCAAAACTAGTTAATTTCCATTAATATGGATATTTTACTCCATTTGCTGTTATAAAGGGTTTCCACTAGATTTTGGAATGTGGCTGCAGGGATTTGTGTCTATCAGCCACCAGAGCATTAGTAAGGTTGAGTGAGAAGGCTTGGTATTACAGGTAATCCAAAAGGTGTTCAGCGGGGTTAGGGTCAGGACTCTTCTTCTGCTCCAACCTTGGTAAATCATGTCTTTATGGACCTCGCTGTGTACACGGGCATTTTCATGCTGCAGCAGGATTGGGCCGCTTAGATCCAGCAAACAGAAATCTTACAGCTAGTGCATGCAAATACCGTCCCCTTTGAAAGTATTGGAATGGCAAGGCTTTTTAAATTTTATTTTAATATTTTTTTTCTATACACTGAAGTCATTTGGGTTTATGAGAAAGAGACATTTTAATGGTACAGCATGCAAAGATGTTCTAGACAATTGTGTGCAATTTATAAAATATTTTTATTTGGGAATTTTGACCTCATTTTCTCCCTAATTTGGTCTTGTCAGTTTCCACCCTCTAGCTAACTCTCCCCATCACATGACAGCTACCAACTGGGGAGGGTGATGACTTGCTAACAAATGTTTGCTCTGAAATACATGAAGCCAACCTTCTCATCTTTTCAAACAGCTGTTCATGCAGTGCAGCATGGTAACATGACACTTTTGGAGGAAAATGATATTTACCCTATTCAGCATACATGAGCCCACAGACACCTGCAACTAAAATAATTTCAATGCTTTGGCAATACTGTAACAATTAAGTTTACTGAACTGAATTAAACTGAATTTAAATTGAATTGAATTTTGTCTTTTCTATCACTCTCAATCCCTTGAGCAAATAATTTCTATTTCACTAGCTCTGCACGTGCCATATTATTCCCATACTGCATCCAAGGAGAGCTTTGATTGATTTTTTTTTTTGTCTGGGTCTACATGCATGTACTGTATAATGCTCTTACTATAACTATCTCTCTCAGAGTACTCCTTTTTCTTGTCAGACCTCTCCAAACACTCTTTCTCTTTTACTCTTTTTTCTTTTATACTCTATTTCTCCCTCATACATTAGTGCCTCTGGCAATTGTTCTTTTATTTGTGGCTTTGTTCCACTGTACCCACCTGTGCATTAATTTCTCTCAATACACACACACCAGCTGAGATTAGTCATTCAATCAGGGTGAAGGGAATATTCAATATAGGTGAAGGAGCTGTCACCAAAGCCTGCGCCATATGTTACCTATGATTGGCTCACCTCAATCTCTTGTATATTTACATTTCTCTTTAGTCTCATTCTCTTTTTTTCTCTTTTTCCTATCTGTCTTTTGTGCACCTTGGCAGTTCTCCTTTCAGTTTATGCAGACCATTATGCAGTTTTAATAGGAACTTAACTGGTTAGAGTTTCCAAACATTTCTGAGGACCAGACATGGTTGTTTTGGAGAATTTAGAGCTGGTAACACCAGGAATGCAGTCTATCTGTATGTCTCTCTGTCTGTCTCTCTGTCTGTCTGTTGGTTGATCTATCTATCTATCTATCTATCTATCCATCTATCCATCTATCTATCTATCTATCTATCTATCTATCTATCTATCTATCTACTGTAACAACTGATTCTATTGTATGATAATTGTGTGATTATATATTTTTATGGCTTTAATTTAGTGCCACTAGTTTCAATAAAAAATAAAAAAAATGTAAGGAATAAGAACCAAATCAAAGTAATCTTTTTCCCCAAAAAGATTACTTCTGATTAGCTTTTATTTTTGTATTATTATTATTATTACTATTATTATTATTATTATTATTATTATTATTATTATTATTATTATTATTATTTATTTTGTGGATTTTTCTGATGCATTTTATTTTTGCTTCACTTTCGCTTCTGGAATCCTTTTTTTTTTTTTTGTTTCTGCAAGCTTTTATGCTTCCGACTTTTGGCACAATTTTACAAAGGGTGGATCTTAAAAGAAGTTGTTCACCTTAAATATCTATTGGTTTGATTTTTGAATGGGAGGTACTCTGAAAGCTAGCCACACCCACTCATTTAACGATAGAGCTGCCTCTGACTTAACAGAACAACCTGAGCCGAGTGCAGCAGGAAAACTTTATTAATGTTGCATTTAAATAGTTGACAACAATTAGTATCTACTGAATTGTTTGTAGATGCGTTCACATAAATTTCTTTATCATACAAGTGTCTTAATCCCATCCAGTCAAGTAGCAGTTTAAAAAGATATCTAGGTACGAGGCTGAAGTTGGGTTCTTATCAGGATTTTCCGGACCACCTTAAAAAGGTCCAGGTCTCGCACCTGTAGATTGCGCAATGAAGCACACTAATATCGGATACAATTTCCAACAACCCTGATTCCAAAAAACAGCAAACTGTGTAAAATGTAAATAAATATTGTAACTTTTTATAGGTGTCATTTTTCCATCATTTAGCACAATTTTCATACATTTAGAGATAAAATTATAAAAACAGTGCTAAACTTAAATGTAAAAGCTAAATGCTAAATATAAATAGTAACTCTAAATCTAAATGTTAAATCTAAATCTAAATGTTAAATGTTAAATCTAAATATTAAATCTAAAGGTTAAATCTAAATCTAAATGTTAAACCTAAATGTTAAATCTAAATGTTAAATCTAAATATTACATGTTAAATATAATATCAATATCAAAAGAATAATTCCACTTCTACTGAAGCAACACCACAAGGTCACACAGGTTCGTTATTGAGGAAACAGATGTGTTTAAAAGAATTTACAGAAATATTTATTAAATATTCACAATACAACAACTGGAACAATAAAAGAATGATAGGTGGATATTAGTCGGGCCAGGGGTGATATTCCCAAAGGCCACATGTGGTACACACACATTAGCGAACATGATGGATTACAATGGTAAAATGGCTTATCACAGCACACAGTAGAAAAGGACACTGCCGCAGTTAAGGGAAGACCAACCTTCCAATTTTACAGTATAGCCAAAGAACACACAAAAAGAGAAAAATAAATATGATGCAGCAGGGAGCAATGGAGCATTCAACCCTGCCACCAAACCATGGAGCACAGGAATAAAACATGTGTGGTAGTCGTGAGGAACAAAGCTGTCAGCCGAGCCACTGCAAAGCACAAAATTAGAGAAAATGCACGAAAAAAGAAGCCGAGCAAACAGCATCACTGTCAACCAATACTTCCTAAGAACACAAAACAACTACTACCAGCACCTCAAATCAGCAAGCTCTAATAAAAGATCATGAAGAGCAACACTATGAAAGTGGTACAAATGGAAATAACTTTATATACAAAGCACTGTTAAAAGAAAACATTCCTGTGAGTGGCCTTAAGCAGACACACAGTCCAGAAAGAGAGGAGCAACTGGAGGGATATCCAACGCCGTACCCGAACCAGTGGCTCAATGGCTAAAATACCCAAAACAAT
This sequence comes from Parauchenoglanis punctatus, assembly GCA_030068025.1. NCBI lineage: Eukaryota > Metazoa > Chordata > Actinopteri > Siluriformes > Auchenoglanididae > Parauchenoglanis > Parauchenoglanis punctatus. Next base: position 10,198,973 of record JAQQZU010000017.1, read on the forward strand.
TTTCTAGGACCCCACTACAAAGGGTGGCTAAGCATGAAAAAAAACAGGAAGCCAAACAGAAGAAGAAAAAATGAATGTCTACATTTAACTGTGTGAAGGATGATGCAAAAATTGCTCAGGGGGAGTGAAGTGGCAAAAGAGATTCGGTGGACGTCAGGAACAAAACAAGCCCTCACAAATACATGCACAACTCACAGGCAGACACATGCCTAAATGGCATCTCTTTATTGGTTCCTAGATGGACTAATTAGTAATCTGCAATGGATCTGTCCTTCACACATGTTCTTTGTGAACTCCATTTCCCATGGGCACTTGCACTCTAATGTCACATGACTGCTAATTGGATGCAGGTGCATCCAATATACACACCCACTCTCAATATATAAGAATTCTCAGTTGCATTATGATTTTGCAAAGCATTAGTTTAGTCACACCTTTGCTGAAACTAGCTAACTGCCTGAAACAAGCAGGACAGATAGAAAGAAAGAAGTAAGCAGAGCAGAAAACTTGGAGATAAACTATGTCTGCTACACATGCAAAGCAAAAGGCATATATCAACAACATTCAGACATGCTGCTAACCTCTCTGGGCCTAAGCTCATATGAGATGGACTTATGCAATGTAGAAAAGTGTGCCGTGGTCTGACAAGTCCAGATTTCAAATTGTGTTTGGAAATCATGGACGTCATTCATACTGTTACCAATACAATGTTTAAAAACCAGCATCTGTGATGGTATTGGGGTGTGTTAGTGCCCATGGCATGGGTAGCTTGCATGTCTGGGAAGGTATTATTAATGCTGAAAAGCACATACAAGTTTTGGAACAACACATGCTGCCATCCAGATGACACCTTTTTCAGGGATGTCTCTGGTTATTCCAGCAACACCCCAGCCCACATTAACATTCTCTGTGTTAAAACAGTATGGTGTCATAGTAAAAGAGTGTTGTTTCTAGACTGGCCTGCCTGCAGTCCAGACATGTCTACCATTAAAAATGTGTGGCATATTATGAAGCAGAAAATATGACAACGGAGACTCTGGACCATCCTATATCAAGAAAGAATGGGAAAGAATTTCACATTCAAAACTTCAACAATTAGTGATCGCAGCCCAAACGCTTACTGAGTGTTGTTAAAAGTCATGCCCCTGTCCCTACTTTTTTGGAACATGTTGAAGGCATCAAATTCAGAATGAGTGTATAAGTTTATCAGTTTGAAAATTAAATATTGTCTTTGTGTTGTATTCATTTGAATATAGGTTGAAAAGGATTTGCAAATCATTACATTCTGTTTTGATTTATATTTAACATAGTGTCCCAATGTTTCTGGATTCAGGTTGTATGTCATAGTCTCCTCATTCTCAAAATGTTCCCAAAAACTAACAATATCATATGAAAATAAATGTAATGTATTAAAGAAATACTCAGCTTGAACAAATTTAACTACTGGATGTTTTTAATTATGGCCCTGTGAACATGGGATTTGAGAATATCAGGTGCAGACATATTGCACATTCTGCTCAATTCCTACACTATTATCTCATTATCATAACAATACATTATGCCTATTTTCGTATGGTCTCAGTGGCCAAATTTATAGGGCCATTATTTAAGACATTCTAAAGTAAATTTCCTCATATTGATTATTTTGAAAGTATAGTATATTTAGTTTCATGTGGAATAGTCACATTTTCATAATGAAGATATAATGGTACTGGAATTAAGCAAAAAATTGGAAACAAAATCAGAAAAAAGCCTAACTTCAGTCTTGTCGCCTACTTATCTGTTTAAAGTGCTATTTAACTGGATGGTATGAAGACATTTATATGATAAACAAATATGTATGACTGCACCTACATACAATTCAGTAGCTACCTCTTGCCCTCATTGAAATCTGCCTCATGCAACATGCTCTCTGTGATGGCCGTTGTACATAGCACTGCAGCACGTGCCCCAGAGTTTATGCCACAATACTATAGACTTTGAATAAAGTTCCCAGAATGCACTGCAGCATCATGTGGACATCATAAGCATCTGCATCTGACAAGCATTAGGGTTCATTATGGACCCTATATATAGACTTGCTCATGCATGCTTTATTTTCAAAGCATTAATGCATCTCTGTTTTCTGCCTAGTCCTTATTCCATGTGTTTATCTCACCAGTTTCTTGAGCTATGCTTGTGTTTTGCCTCTGCCTCATCTTTGATTATTCTGTTAGCTTTAATTTTGATCATTACCTGCCTGAACATTATGAACATTGAATTACGTTTTGGACTTTGTCTGCCTGAGTTACCTTAAATGAACTACCTTTTTGCTTTTACTGCCATCTCCTGCCTGCACATGTGTTCAGCCACACCCTGAATCCATGACAGGCAGCTCCATCTTTGTGTGGGTGAACCTAACTTTCAGAGCACCTTCCACTCTAAATTCAGTTGCATTTTTTTATGCAAAAAACAACCAAAAAAAAATTTCAGAAGCAAAAGAATGACTTAAGATGTGATCCCAGAAG
>JAQQZU010000017.1:10201579-10214863 GCA_030068025.1 Parauchenoglanis punctatus
AACAATAAAAGAAACAAATAGCACAAAAAAAGCACCATTTCGGATCCGGAGTGGCCGCTGCGTGCTACTGCCACGCCGCCATCTTACAGAAAGAAGACGCCATCTTCACAGAGGAGATCAAGTAATGCCAAGGTTTTCTTTTACAGTGCTCACTGTACTTCACTGCCCAACCCAGTGTCTCTGACCACAACAAGATCGTACAGTTCCATAACCTGCTCACCTGTAAGGCGCTGCATTGGGCGAACACGATCTGGAACCAGGTAGGAGAGGCTACAACCTCCTATGAACAATTCGTTGGCATGTTCAAGTGTCTTTTCAATCATTCTTTGGAGGGCAATGAGATCGGTGAGAGGCTCCTCTGTATTAAACAAGGAAATTGCAAAGTAGCTGAATATGCCTTAGAGTTTTGCACTCTCGCTGCTGGCTGTGGATGGAATGAACTTGCTCTGAAAGCCGCTTTTCAACGAGGCTTACAGAGTTGGGGTGCCGGGTTGATCAGGCTAGCCTCTGTTCCCTTACTCCCTTACTGACCTTGCCAGTTGTCTGGACCACCTGAGTCAGAATCGCAGAATCACAACTGCCATGACAACTTTCTGTTCTTACTGCTTTAATTGACTTGTGAGCAGGCTCCAACTTCATCGGCCATGAAACTGCCATACACCTCAACATCCCACTGAGTTCTCCAACAACCCATATGCATGCGCACCATTCCATTGTTCCATTGTTTTCAGCACTATCAATCACTTCAATGAGCACATTCAATTCCAAGTCAGCTAATTTCTACATGCAACCATTTCTCTACTGGTCACTAAAACATCCAAGCACAACTTTATTCTGGGACTGCTGTGAATGCATCAAGATAATCCCTTCATCTCATCACATGAAACGGAGACATTAAAGTGGCCAGACTTCAGTAAACAACACTGTCTGCAGTGCCCTCAAATCATTGTCCCGTCAACCTCAGTGGAAAGCCCTGAACAACACACTTCTGTCCACATTCCAGAAGCATGCCATAAGTTCTTGGAAGTATTTAGTACAACTAAAGATAGTGGCTGACCGCTGCACCATCCCAATCTGCTACCAGTCACCACTCCTCCTTGCAATTGCATTTATCCTCTGTCTCTCACCAAACAGAGAGTCATGGAGGATTATCTACAAAAAGCACTAACACAGAGATATATCTAACCTTCCACATCTGCCGCCATGACTGGGTTTTTTTTTTGGGGGGTGGAAGAAGACTGTCTTTGACTGTTCATTGACTACTAGGGTTTGAATCCCCCAATCCCCCTAACCCCCGATTGCTTCCTGGGTGCTGTAGCACGAAGCTGCCCACTGCTCTGGGTATGAGTGTGTTCACTCCTCACTTGTGTATGTGTTCAGTTCTTGGATGGGTTTAATGCAGAGAAAGAATTCATACCTTTGTTCAAGGTATGCCATATTAATGTGGTTTAATTAAAGCACAGAACAACCAGTCCACCATCAACAAACCTGAGTGAACACGTGAGAGTGGGGGGCGACAGCATTCAAACATCCCAGTTTACCAAAACATTCTATGCCTGAGAACCCTCCAAATCTGCTCCTTTACCTAATAAAAATGATTAACAAAAAGCTTGACTAAACAAATATGTTTTCAGCCTAGACTTAAACACTGAGACTGTGTCTGAGTCCCAAACATTAATTGGAAGGCTGTTCCATATCTGAGAGACTTTGTAAGAGAAAGATCTGCCCCCTGCTGTAGTCTTCACTATTCACAGTACCAACAAATAGCCTGCACCGTTTGATCTAATTTGATTGAGAGCCAATGCATTGTATATAAGATAGGGATGATTTGCCATAATCTTCTTGTTCTAGAAAAGACTCTTGATGCTGTATTCTAGACTAACTGGAGCTTGTTTATGTGCCTACTGGAACATCCAGACAGTAAGTCATTACAATAATCTAACCTAGAGGTAACTAGTTTCTAGTATCTTAGCAATATTTCTTAAATGAAATGAGGCTGTTCTAGTGACATTATCTACATGAGCTTCAAATGACAGATTGGATTTAATAATCACACCAAGCTCTTTTACCTTGGCACATGGTGAAACAGAAAGGCTATCCAGTGTTACTATGTAATCGGAAAAACTTACTTCTAGCAGCATTTGATCCTAGTACTAGTACTTCTGTTTTATTGTACTACTATTGCATCCAACTCTACCCTTGTTGTGACAATTACTTGAATATGCAACTGTTCACAAGTCTGCACAAAACTTATCAAGGAGTGGGTTTACAGATAATCTTAATTAACTTAAAGAAGGATGGAAGTCACATACAAGTTTCCATAAAGCTTTCATTATCAAATACTTCACAAAATACTTTGTTGGTCCCACCCAACCCATCTCTGGTGAAAAGCCACATGAGACAATAGTAAAAAAATGATTCACAGTCTGCAGGTAAATTAAATAGACAAATCAATGACTTAAAAAATAGATTCAGATATACAGTATTTGTAAATTTACAACTTACAACAGAAATTACATTTGTTTGAAAAAAGCGAATATGTGGTTGGTCTGATTTAAAAGAATCTGTAATTAATAGTTTACATAAAAATATTTACTTTCTTATTGGAATATCATAGTATACACTAAATTTAATTTAAACAAATATCTAATCTTGAATTATGTAGAGTGAGTGTGATCCATTGGCCTATACAATCACATTATCAAATCTTGGCATTGTAAGACATTGGGTCATGTTGCAGCTTTACAACCCCAGAGTTTGACCCTAAGCTCTGTTGAGCACACATTGGTATTAAAATTAAAACTATACAAATAAGAAATCATAATATTCCAATCAATAAAGCGTTATGTGCAAAAAAGTTTTTGTACAAAAAAGTGGAATGACAGAAAAAAGTATTGAACACAGTAAGGAACCAAGCTTATTGCAATAATTAGTTCTCCTACCTGTGCTAATTAGAATCAATTGGGTTAGTGCATATTGGTAGGTTAGTACTTCCACTCTTTGAAAAAGGGGAACTCACTTCTGAATGCAACTAAACATATCATTTGGCACAAAGCTGTCATGCAAGAAGCATCAAATGATGTGTAGAGGCAAAGAGCTCTCCCAAGACCTAATGTTGAATGCTCATTTCCCTTATAGTACATAAATCATGTTTCCTGTATAGAAACAAGCTGCAAATCAATTTATTCATGTGGAACCAATGTACACATTTGAATACAAACAATGAACAAAGGGAGTACAAAACCTAGACTAAAAAGCTCACTGAATTTACTTGATTCAAATATGTACATTGGTTCTGCACAAAGAAAATATGCTACTTAAGCAATATTATACAAGAGGGAGTTCTGTTGTACTGAATATCAGCATAGCTGTGACTTGGTCAGGCGAGTGCCATAGCTAATCACAGCCATGCTGATATTCAGTACAACAGTACAATCTCAAATGTGATATTGCTTTTATACAACAGTGCTGTAATAATATTGAGTAAGTGACATTTTGGACACAAAAATTTATTTGTACTTTCCTGTTAAAGCTGCTTCTGGTAAAATTGGCATTCTCTTCTTCCTTTTCATCTACATCTGATTAGTTTTCATATTTCAAGTCAAATGTTATAATCCTCAAAAGTACTATAATTTGCCATGTCTGCTGATTATGTCTTTAACTCTACTGTAGTAACCGTTTCAAAAATAAGAAGTGGAAATTTATGTGCAGGACACATACAAGCGGAGTGATACACTCTTAGAGTGCCACTCATCCAGTCAAATTAGTGGACAGTAAATAACTGTTGTATAATTAAATATAAATTCATCTCTTACTCTTAACTTATTAAGTTAACTTGTTGGTTCCATGTGAATAGATTTACATGAACACAATTTTAAATGGAGTTTGCATCATTTGTTTTTGTATCACTAACATGATTAATAAAAATGACATGCAACTGCACACAGACAATCACCGAAGTTGAGGTTTAAACCTAAGACACTAGCATGATGAAGTAGCCAAGCTACCCACTGTGCCACAGACAATTTAACTAATCAAGATAATACAAGGGCAATGGATCACTCTCACTTTACATAACTGTGAGAAATTAGAAATTAGCAGCCTCTGCCTTTCTGAGGTAGCATGGGAGCTCCAAATAATGAAAAATGAATGTGAGAGGGTAAGCCATAATTTACAAATAAGTTTATGTATTACTTTAGCTAGAAAAAGTTTCAAGAAAGTGTCATTAATTAAAGAATTAAAAAATTTATGCAAATGAGATAAAGACGTAATTAGCATTATGATCGTTTTGTGATAACCACCCCAGAACAGTTTTTTCTTTCTGATGTAACCTTGAAAACTGTGTTCTTTGATGAAACCATTAAACATTATTGCCTATATTCAGGATTTGCACCAAATGCAGCAGACATTAATGACTCATACATTTGTGTGGAACTGTAAGGTAAGCTGGATGAAATGGGGTGTAAGTGCTGAGCACAACATTTCTTAGAGCTTTTCCAGGAATCAAGACCAGTGTGGGTCAAGATGCAGGCAGACAGGATTAATGAAGGCAAATCTATAGTACTAAACCACAGCAAGGTGAAAAAATGCAAAGGATGAAAATGAGCAAGATAATTGGAAACATGAGGAAAGCAAAAATAAGTAAATACATGAGAAGTGATGGGTGAAATCTAGTGTTAAGGAGATGTCTGTGGAGATAATACCGTTTACACAATATATAGCATATACAATACAGTATACCATATCAATGCAAACATATCTGCTATAAAATATGCTGTCAGCTGAACAAAGCATTGGCATCGCTCAGCTACAAACAAGCAGGACCTCAGAATTACAGTCAAAATAGACACACACCAATTGTTTGAGCTAATTCTCCCATTCTCACTCTTTCACAATGTCCATTTATTCTTTCTCTCTGTCTCTGGTCATTATAAATGAATCAGTAACTATCCCTTGATTTAAGTTTTTTTAAGTTTCTTTTTTTGCAACTGGTTACTTTCATGTATCAATGAAGAATTCACTATCTGTAAACTCTGAACTAGGGGTGTAACCAAATATTAATACATTATTCAGACAGAAAACTGTATTTTATGTGTTAAGCTTTCCAGCTTGCACGTCTCCTTGCTGAGTACTATTAGCAAAGCTTCACCTCTTGTTTGTAACTAAACACTGGTAGGCTATAAAAGGTCCATGCTTATTCTATTTCCTATTCAAATCATGTCAAGGAATTGAGAAAATAGATTCAAATATAGTGCCCTTATCCTTTGAGTTTTTTTTTCTTCAGATTACAGATTTAGATAATTAGACAGCCTTGGCCTAAATGTAGCATAATGTCACTAAGCAACTTGAAAATTTCACATCACTGTTGTCACATTGCAGTGGCAGGAAGAGAAACAGGCTGAAGGCTTGGCTGATCAGTCCTATGTAAGAGAAAGAGCAAGTACTTGTACTGTCATAATGCTAAACAGAGGTTCTAGCAGTGGGCAAGGGTCAAATTAAAAAGCCTTTAGCAGGAATCCATCACTTCAAGATAGCTTAGTACAGCCACCTTGCATACATAAACAGACCATAATGTGCTATAAGTGGCAGCATCTCATGCTCTAACATTTAGCCCCACTTTGGTGGTGAGTGCTGGTAGCACATCTTCAGAACAGTCTAAAGATTGGAGTGTAAAGCAGGAGCACATCACATCATTTTCACTAAATACGCAACAGACCAAGCACCTCATTAGTAATACAAGATAATGAAATCTTCTATGTAAAGCCTGTCTGTATAGAGTATAAATATACAAGAACTCACATGCCAATATTCAAAACACTGGATATACAACAGATTGGAAATTGTATCTCCAATGTAGTGGCACATATCCTCCTGCGCTTTAAGAAAATAATGCCTGCAGCAAGAGATACAATTGGCACAGAGATTCTTCAGAAAACATTTCAAGGTATGGGAACCAGGGTGCAACCAAATCCTGCCATACTGCTAACTCAGATGAGTTTTGGTTGGTTGGGTTAAATACAGCTATCAGAGCCTGGTAAATATATTCTAGCTGCCATTGGTACCTGGACTGGTCTTCGGCACATATGCTCAAGAGGCATTAAATAATACTTTCTTCAGACACTCCACCACACCACATTATTCCCACAGAGCTGTGTTTCAAAGACTGCAACAGTAGAGGGAGGTAGCTCAATAAAGAATACTATAAGCACTTCAGTGATTTATATCCACAATAGTCTAAAAGACATCAACATCTTCAGTGAGACTCATTCTCAATAGAAAACAAGTTTAATATATTAAATGATTCTGTATCAATAAATTACAATATGTGCACTGTTTGAGTGTTGTCTGTTGTTGTCTTGCAAGGTGCGGCATCAGGTATGGCATTTTGATAAATGGTCTTCACTAGTAGCTTCCCCAACACTGACATCTATGGTCTGAATACAAGGAATTTTCCCGGCGTAAATATAGGTGTAGGGCTGCACGGCGGTGCAGTATTTAGCACTGTCGCCTCACAGCAAGAAGGTCCTGGGTTCGATTTCCGTGTGGAGTTTGCATGTTCTCCCCGTGCATGCGTGGGTTTCCTCCAGGTGCTTTGGTTTCCTCCCACAGTCCAAAGATATGCAGATTAGGTCAACTGGCTACTCAAAATTGCCCATAGGTGTAAATGCGAGCGTGTGTAGCTGTTTGTCTGTGTTGGCCCTGTGGTGGACTGGTGACCTGCCCAGGGTGTACCCCGCCTCTCGCCCGAAGATGCTGGGATTGGCTCCAGCTTCCCCCCGCGACCCAGACGGATAAAGCGGTATAGATAATGGATGGATGGAAATATTGGGGCCACTAAAGGCCCAAGTATGCTTTGTGCAATGTGCACACAGGTGTGCACATGGATGTTCCCAAAGTATACTCAATTTTCTGCTGAACACATACACATCTCTGAACACATGCATGCTGCTACTTTAATAATACCAATCTCACCTAATTGGTCTGAAACAATCCAAAAAAATAAGATAAAAACAAGAACACACAAGGAATGTGTGGCAGTTTGCAATGCGAGAGAAGAAGCGCTCATTTAATTTTTTATTCTGATGCTGGAAGGCAAATAAAGACAAGTAAAAAAAATGCTTTAACATTTTAAAATGTTCTTCTTCTGTATATTACAGAATGCACAACATGTGGGCCTCCACACTGGGCACCTAAACTGGATAGTTAAAGATTGGAAAAAACAACTTAACTTGGTCTTTGGCTTATACTGTCTTTACATTTCTTCCCCCAAGCCATCAGACTCCATGACACTCAGGGACTGACACACACACAAATGTACATTCATCTACCTCTATAATTCTTGCACATTCGATTTGGGTTAGCACTGCACTTGTCTTGTGATGTCTGCACTGTTTGCAGTGTTTGCATGTTTGCAAACATGCACTTTATGTTGTCTTCTGTTGCACACATGCACGTTTGTACTTTTGTGTTTTTTTATATGTAGCACATTGGTCCTGGAGAAATGTTGTCTCGTTTCACTATGTACGGTATCATTTGTATATGGTTGAAATGACAATAAAAGAAACTTGAACTTGAATGTCTTCTGCTGTTGTAGTCTGTCTGCCTCAAAATTTGGTGTGCTGTGCATTCTGAGGTGCTTCTCTGCTCACCATGATTCCAAATAGTGGCTATTTTAGTTACTGAAGTCTTCTTATAAGATTATTTCTGTGTTCTCTCTCAGACAGATTTGAACAGATATATTAACGAACAAATACAGAGCAACAGAAACAGTGAGCAAGATGTAAATGCACAAGATGTGCTTTTCTTTTTTTTTTAAACTGTGACATGCATGACAAGCATTAAAACTTACTCCTCCATGCCTGCTGGGTTCTAGGCAAAGCGCTTCCAGGATTTTACCAGAGGAAGTGTGGTGTGACAAATTACATAATGTTAATGCTGATTCAAATATATTACCTTTTTGCTTTTTATTCTAATTTTTCCCCACTTTCTGCGCCATAAGATTAATTTCACAACATGGGCTACATCCAAAAGTGCACTGAATAGTATGCTTCAACGGTATGCCACTCTAAATTCCCTACCATTATTGGTACATCACAGATAGTATGGAGTACTGTTTGGACATTTATTCATGTGTAGTATGGATTTGAAAACATAGCCATGATGAAGCACATACCCATCCAAATACACCGTTTTCCCAACACCAAAAGTGTTTTAATTTCACCATAGCAAATTTAAAATAGTAATGATAATGTGTAACCCTGTTAAAAATGAACCATCATGAACCAAGAGATTATTTAACTACAGTACCTGTACAATTCATAAGTCAATCTGGTTTGACATCAGCTTTTAAGCCCTGAGGACTTGTCAGGAAATTATCTCTCTCTCTCTCTCTCTCGCTCTCTCTCTCTCTCTTTCTCTCTCTCGTGTTTATTTATGGTTGAGGAGAAGGAGAAGGAAGGTGTGACTATCATGTCTCTTCTCAGAAAAAAAAATTTGCATATCAGTAACTTTTACAGAGCAATTTGATGAAGTGTGAATAAAGTGCAATATTGAGTTTATAGTGATTCAAGGTGTATATCTATAAATTTAGTATGCTCAACATTTTTCTCATAAATTTTAAGCATTTTGCCTTGCCCAGGATCTCATATGACTTGCAAGATTCATGTTATATGCACCTTATGTTATACACTCAGAAGATCTACATCTTTTTGCCTACCTATCTAGCTTTTGGTCCACAAAATAGAACAGGTCAGCTTTCAATAGGCCTTATATAAAATAAATTGTTGTTAACATTGTTAACATAATGTAGTGGTGCCTTAAAGTTAGGGAAGGAGGGGAAGATTTCAAGATCTATAAGCAGGCTTTCGTAAAGGAGTAAAGGAATACATGGAACGGCATTATGTAATTAGGAAACAAAAAAGGTAACTTTGTTCCATGAAAATTACAGAAAAAAAGCCATAATCAGATTACTGCTACATTTAGTAATAAGGGGGATTATTTAATAGAATAATTTAACTGAAATGGTGGAGCAGAAACATCAGACTTTCTCTACAGTATGAACAGTCTGCTGGCCTCATGACATGAAAATCATGAAACTTGTGTTTTATTGTGAATAATATTATTATTCATTTGTGGGAATGTGAGCAAGAGTGGAAGCATGATGTTCCTTCTTCAACCATTCATAAAAGCTTTGTTATGTTTTGTTTGGCAGCAAGTAAGCTATTTGATTTAGTTAGCTTGAAAAAGTTAAACTAGCTGATTTTTCTGACCCAGTAGCACTGGTAAACAATTGATGGTCAACTGATTGACTGGTAAAAAATTCTTAGCATGCACAGTATACTGTATGAATGTTTTGTGGGTCAAGTCTCCATCTTGTTTTCAGTTCACATTGAAGTTGAGCCCACACACATACAGTCAGTAAAATGAACTTAGTGAGCGAAACAGGCAGTTGATATTTACTTTATCTTACTTTTGAATTTTTCTGTTCGAAATTCTAACAAATTATGTCTTGAAATTCAGACACAGTTACAAAAGTGTGGTAAGAGATTAAAAAAGTGATAAGCAGTAAACAATGTACATAATCCTGTCACCTTGAATTAGTCTGTGTGTATATTCAGTACTATTCATATATAATAATTATGCTGAATGGTCATTCGGTCAACATGAGTACATGAGCACTTGATAATATTCTCATTCTGTGACAGGGAAAAATAATACACAGATTAAACAATTATTAAATTAATCAGAAGTTGAAGCCCTAAATTACATTTAAAAATAAAGAACATTATATTATCAAGTACATGTGGACGAGTCTCACCACTCAAGTCTCTAGTGAAATTATAGGTTATCTTACAGTCGCCAATTCATTATCATGGTCTCTGGTGAAAAAATGCGTTCATGGGTGGAAATTTTCAGTTACATTACTTTAATTTTGTGGTACTTAGATTAGGCTATTGACTACAATTACTAATTACCTGTTAAAAATGTATTGAAATACACTTTTAAGGTAACCCTCCCAACCCTGTCTATAGGTAAGGGCAGTTTCAGAGGGCCAAAATCTGCCTGGTAGCACAGTGGGTGCCTTTAAAAACATGCACAGTTTTCCTTGCTCCCAATACAGGATCTGGTTCATTACCTAATTAGCAGAGTTGACATGGGTTCATCCAGCCATGTTTTATTTCAATATATTAAAATCTGTAAATATATGTAGTACTGTAAATTATCACCAGTAAACACAAATAAAAATTCAAGAAACAAGATCCTGCACGAACACTAAATCAAAACTTGTGAACTCAAAGCTTCCACTGATTTCAAATTTTGTCATTTTTGCACAAGGTACCAGAAACATAATGACTAACAGAGAAGGCTAAAGATGTGTCCCTCATTCTACATGAATTTGGCTTCAGTCTGTATTTACTGATCATTTCTAAATGTTCAAGACTCACCAATAGGTACAACTACTAAATTAAATCAGATTGAGCCATCGTATCTCTAACTCAAGCTCACTACAGTTACAGTACAGCACACTGAAAATCTTTTATTTACTTATGTGGGGTCAGAGCACAGGGTCAGCCATGATACAATGCAGAGTTAAGGGCCTTGCTCAAGGGCAAAATAGTAGCATCTTTTTGGTACTGGGGCTTGAACGCATGACCTTCTGCAGAATAACTCATAGCCTTAACCCTTGAGCCACCACTGCCATAGCTAATTGCATGCTACATGATCCAAATCCTTGTGTTTTCATTTGCACAGTATTTTTGGCTATAAATAATGTCTGATCAGAATAATCATCTATAAATGATATTGAGATTAAGTCAAATTAATCTAAAATCTTTATATAATGCGCATAGAAAGTGGGAAGATAGAAGTAGATAGCAGTGACTAATATTCAACATACATTTTAATTTCTGTACAAATGACAAAGCTTAATTATGCATTGACTACACCTGTTCAGCTTTTTTCTCAGAGGAGCTGTTCTGACAGGAGCATTCATGTGAATACAGTGCACTCCAGGGAGGAGTGCACATCTAATTTTGTGAGCTAGTCAAATGAGGGAGATTAAAAGAGAGTGAATGTGGAGGCAGAAAGAGACAGAAAGGGAGAAGAAGACCTCAGGAAGAAAACACGTTTCAGCTATTGCTAATAGATTATACAATCTGTCATGTTCAGAGAAATGGTAGGTATATATTGTAAGCGAGCAACACAGGCGACAGACACAGACAGAGCCAGGAGGCGCAGGGTAAGAGTTCATACACTGTTTTATTTTACTTCGTCCCACAGAGAAACAAGGGGCACACAAAAAAAAGGAAAAACGATCCCCTCTGAACAAAAAACCCGACCTTCCACTAAGAGTCACTTGGGGGAATACTCTGTTCCACTGGTGCACAAAGAAAGAATTAGATCCGCGGGCTGGAAATCCTCGTATGCATGTCCGAGCGACGTCGGGGAATCCGTGATGCTGTGAGCACAATCAGTCCTTCAGTCACCTCACAGAGAGTCTATGAAATTTTAAGGAGAGAGAGACAGAGACAGAGAAAACAGGAGTTAGGGGATCCGCCTCATACCTTGCTCTTCTCTTTTTCCTTCTGTCGCATGCTCCCTTTTATGTTCCGCTGCTGCTAACTAGAGCGTGGCCGGGTTAGCCAACCCCGCCCCTCTCATTACACGGAGCCAACGCGTCATGGGTTTTTTTTCCCATTTCCATGGGGAGGAGCGCTTGCCCCTAGCGGACGGCGAGGTGGCGTAGCCACAGACGTCACAGTGCCAACCCCCCCCCGAGCTCCAAACTGTCGGGGTAGCGACCTGTTTCTTTGTGCGGGGTTGAGGATATTGCTGTACTCGATTTTTTTTCTTGTTGTTTTAACAATCCCTGCCCGATTCTGTAGCCCAGGTACTGAGCTTCCGTGAGTCCCAGGTGGCATTTTTTTGGGTTCACCGTGAGCCCAGCCAACCGTAGCTCTTCGAGGACCTGCTGAAGGTGAAATAGGTGGTCTTCCCAGGAGCCGGAGTGGATGACGACATCGTCCAGATAGGCTGCAGCGAAGCTCCGGTGCTAGCGTAGCAAAATGAGGCGTTGGAATGTCGCCGGAGCGCCGTGCAGCCCGAAGGGGAGAACTCGGTACTGCCAGTGCCTGGCTGGTGTGCTGAACGTGGTCTTGTGGCAGGCGGACGGGGTGAGGGGCACCTACCAGTATCCTTTGGTTAGATCTAAGGTGGATATGAAGCGAGCTCTCCCAATTCTTTCCATCAGATCGTCAACTCGCGGCACTGGGTATCCATCGAATTTGGAGACCTCGTTGAGCTTCCTGAAAGCTAACCCTAAACCCTAACCTAACCCTAACCCTGGGCTGAACCAGGGGCTGCTGGACTCTTAGATGATACCGGCCTGCAGCATGTGCGTGACTTCTGCCTCTATAGCGTGACATCGGGCCTCCAGCACTCGATAGGGCCGCTGCCGAATAACTACTCCGGGGGGGTTTTAATGTCATGCTGTGCTGAGTTGGTCTGCTCGGGCTCGGCGGAGAATACATCCCGATACTGTGCTGTTAATTCCTCCAGGTCTTGGTGTTGCAATGGGGTAAGCTCCGGTCCTTTTCCGACTGGTTCTGGATGTTATGCAACAGAAAACAGAGAGGCATGCAGGAGCTTGGGTTCTGTCCATCGTTTCAATAAATCCACATGGTACACTTTGGTTTCAGCTCGTTACCCAGCTGCTGCAGATGGTAGTTAACTGGTCCTGCTCGCTCGACCACCATGTACGGGCCCTGCCAGTGTGCGAGGAATTTACACGCGGCATTGGGGATTAGGAGCAGCACTTTGTCGCCCACCAGGAGCACCAGGTTTGTGCTTGGATGTTATAAGCCCGTTGCTGCTCCTGCTGGGCCGCCGCCATATGTTCGCAGACAACGGGCCCCACCTTCATGATCTGCTCCTGCATCTCCCCTACTAGAGGATTACAGAGTGGAATGGAGAGGGCTGGGCTTCCCAAACTTCTTTGGCAACGTCCAGCAGTCTCCGGGGCCACCGTCCGAACAGTAACTTGAACGGGGTAAACCCTGTCGAGGCCTGTGGTGTTTTGCGGACGGCAAAGAGCACGCATGGGAGGAGCAGGTCCCAGTTCCGCCCCTCGTCCTCGACGACCCAACGAAGCATGCGTTTAAGTGTCTGTGTTATGTCTAGAGGTATGTGGGTACCTTTAAACATGTGAAAAATGGAAATAGTGCACAACCAAACACAAAACCAAAGAGTGAAGACAACCACAGACAAGTGAAATGAATGTATATA
>JAQQZU010000017.1:10217510-10233191 GCA_030068025.1 Parauchenoglanis punctatus
TATACATAGAGAGAGAGAGAGAGAGAGAGATAGAGAGAGAATAGATAACAAAAATTGTCTTTTTTAAAATTATGTGTGCCTATGAGGAGTGCCATCACACTAATATATTTTCTGATGTGTGATGCAGTTATCTGTACTGAGCTGCAGATTATTAACACCGTTGCCCACTGGCTCACTTTTTTTCAGGCACAAAGTCACAGAACACAGCCCAGGAAGTGGCTGGCAGGTAAGCCAGACAGACCAAGAGATGCACTGCCCAGCAGGACCGACAGTCTAGAGAGAGATGTACAGCAAGCTTAGCATTACTGTTATTTGCTGACAACAAACATAGAGGGGAGAGAACACAAGATTACATGATTGCTATTCCTTCAATTCACTCTTTTGGTGTTTTTTCCCCTCTTTTTGTGACCAGAAGGATAGTTCCACTTTACCCCCTCGTCAAAGTTGTAAACATTGACAGACATTGATACACACTTTAACACAAGGGTGAGGATGGGCCCTTGCATAATTTGTGGGACCCTACACAACTTGCATAGTGAACGTATAGGGACACCTGGCTCTGACCTGACATGATGTAAGTAAAGACCCTTATATTATCCTGCATTTACAGCATCCTTAGTAGCTACCTGGTCAGGCTTGAGGTTTAAATTAGGTTAATAATGTGCTTGTTCTTTGGTAACCAACTACAACTATTTAGGAGAAAATGTTGCACTGTAAATAAAAATTATATCTGCTTGAGCAGGGCTTTAAAAAAACACACATCTCTAGTTGAGACCAATTATGATCTCTTGTGATCAAGTGTTCCAGTATTTCAGCAAGTGTTTCCAAAGGCATAGTGGTAGGTTTTATATTTAATAATTAAAAAAAGCATTACAGTTTAAGCAACGCACACTTTTTGTTTAAATCAGCCAGATTAATATCTTTTCTGGCAACAATAGTTTTTTGTCTTTTTTACACTCCTAGCCTTGCTATAATATTACAATGAAACCACAATTGTATCAAGTGTACAATTGGGTTAAATATAATTAAAATAATGTGTCTCAAAAGCAAAATGTGGCCTCCTTTGTTTACAGTATTTTCTTCTTTGGTTTGCTGATGAGGAACTACCTTCACTTCTCTTGCCTTCAAATTTGTATGCTGCTGCAGTTTACAGATATGATTTCTTCTTGCTTATCACTTCTCTCCTCTTGGATTGTTTGCTGTTGTTAGATTTAAATATCTCAGGCAAAATCTCATAGGGAGCAAGTTAAAGAGCAATTAATCATGAAACCAATCATCCTTTGAAAAATACAAAGTCATTTAAAATTTTAAAACTGGTGTTCTGCATTTCGACCTTATTGAATTGACTCAATCAACAAAATGTGCTATAGTACATACGATAGATAAATCATAAAAATTGTCACTGTCCATTTATTCACAGATTCCACTGTATGTGGAAAAACTGTATGTTTCTTACTGTTCACTCAGATTTGAGAAAAAGTGAGTCTAGTGGCAAGCACTTTCATCAAGGTGATGAGAACAGCACTGGCATCAAGTAACGATGGAAGAAATTTGTGCTGTGGTTCCCTAAAGTAGGACGAATGCATGGAAAGTACTGCTATTCCACTAATATGGTAACAGAAACTCTAAACTTAACCTCAGAGATATTGCATCATATCTGTAGAATGCTGCAATGTTTTTAGGTGACTTTTTTTTTGTTATGCAGCTGTTTCCCTGCAGCTCTGACAAGATGATATCTGGGGCGTCGACAATTCTGTCTCCAGTTGCTTTCAACCAATTCTTTTAACCCTTTTCCCAACTGTGAGTGTGTTTTATTAACCTTAAGCATTGTTGGCCCTCCCTTTTTATCTCCCACTTGTTTTACAAATGGCATTTGAGAAAGGGCGCCACAGCTCTCTGTACTTCTATCATGCTTAACCATGTGTGAAACTCACAACATGACTGCTTCAGAGACTCACACTCTTATAACACGAGAAGTAGCACACACACTTCCAAGGTAGCACACACTGCAAGGAGGGTAACCTTCCTTTCCTGAAGGTTAGACTCTAATGATGTTAAAATACTGTGGTTCTGATTAAGCTCTTTAGCTTGCATACCTACACAGATATACACACACACAGACACACACATGCATTTAATATTGTAAACATTTGTTCAAACCACTTCCGTAGATCCCGACTCAGAAATACACAGCTGCTCTGCAACTGGTTTTCTACACAAGTAAATCTTGTCAGAGCACTGTTCATATTTAACTAGATTTGGGTAGTATTTGATTTGATCAGGTAACATTTATAACTCCCACCTCCAATTATGATAAAAGGATACAGATTTATTTTTATGCTTCAAATGCCTACAACACATGAGTGCATTTGATACATTCTAAAGCAAACCTGAGTGGGTTTTTTTTTTTTTACCTTCTTGACTCTAATGAGCTGCATGAACACCAGTAATTATAGCATTTGCTCATTTCATACTAATTATGATGGTGGGCTGCAACTTTAAGTGGTAGCAAAATTGTTTTGTTCCTGAGGATTGTCAGGTAGTGGAACCGACAATCAAAGGACCTTGCTCATAGAAGACAAATATTGTAAGAATAAATCAAGACCATGCTAAGTTTAATCTGTTTCATTAATGCACCCACACAATTTATTGCTATATGACCATTACCAACATTAGAAACTAATGCTGCTAGCTACCATGGAGTTAATATTAAAGGGTTCATTTATCCTTGAAGTATAGGAATGGGAAGTTTGATTCAGTTTACCAATTTAGAATAAGCAATCCTGGTATGGGCATTTTTTGGGGGAGATGGGAATAAACTGAAAAGCTACGGGCGCAAGGAAAACATGAGTTCAGGATTGATGCAGGGACCCTCGAGCTATTAGGTGCCAATGCGACCCATTGCACCAGTGTGCCTGACATTCTTGTGAACCATCTGTTTCAATTAATTGAATGTCAGTTCATGATATACTGTTGCTCAATCTCCCTTTGCTCACTAATGGCAGATGTTTACATGCATTTCATTATGGCAAATTCAAAGTCTTCCCTTTGTGACATCTGATTAGCTAAAAGTGGATGTCTTACAAATAAGCTAGGCAGAAAACATCTGAATAGGTATTCTCAATACGTAACTAATATTGCGGTGATTTCTACCTTGTAGCCTGGCAGCAGACTATAGCCCCATTCGGATTGGATGAGTTTATCAGGGGGATGTTTGTAATACGTTTTTTTACACGTCCCATCAGTGATAAAACTCTCACAACTGCAATTAAACAGTAATTAAATTACCACACGAGGAGTGGGTATCTACTGGGTTGTATTTTATGTGAATCCGGACAGTTGCGACGCGTAAGATCGCAGCAGGTAGCAGCAGTCAAACATCTTTTTACCCAACGTGAAAGAACATGTACACAGACAATCATGGACATATGTGTCTAGACAGAACTAAAATCAAATGACTACTGAGTTTGCCAAAAAACAGTAGGTGGTTCAGCCTGTAATTTTCTGATTCTGACTGGATAAAAGTCTTACAATTAAGCAAGTGTGAAATAAGCAAAATGAAAGGTGGGAGGAAACCAGAGAACCCAGAGGAAACCTATACAGACAGTAACCCGAGTTCAGGATTGAACCGGTGACTTTGGAGTGGTGAGGTACAAACTTTTTTCTTCCCCTTTTTGTTTCCTTTATATTGCCTGACAGTACGCAGAGTGGAGGATGGAGAGTGAGAGATCCAACAAGCAAT
The DNA here is from genome assembly GCA_030068025.1 of Parauchenoglanis punctatus. Taxonomy (NCBI): domain Eukaryota; kingdom Metazoa; phylum Chordata; class Actinopteri; order Siluriformes; family Auchenoglanididae; genus Parauchenoglanis; species Parauchenoglanis punctatus. Next base: position 10,221,253 of record JAQQZU010000017.1, read on the forward strand.
AAGTGAGAGGTAATAAGTATCATTGAAAAAATTTCTTTTTCATTGCATATGGAGCATCAGATTAGGATGGTACAGATGTGTTTTCTCATTGGCTCATTGGTTGCACATCATAATCACTGAGTCCCCTAGAATTGCCCTTGCAGTGGATTTTATTCGACTAGACCACGGGTGCGGAAGAGTCAAGTCAGAACCGGCTGTGTCTACATAAATAAATAAATAAATAAATAAATAAATAAGCGCGGCTCGGAACAGCCCGAGCGCCGGTGCGGTGGGAGCGGCAGTGGGACGGAGCTGCTGTGCGCGCTCGTTGCGCGCGCTGCGTTTCTCATCTAAAGCGCGATTTTTACACGGAAGCCTATCTCTCTCGCGCCGGTAACCTAGGACACGCAGAGAAAAGGAGCACACTGACCAGCACGGTCCCACACGAGATGCCGCGAGCGCTGCGTTTCTCACCGGACAGATGCAGTCAGAAAAAAAAGGATTATGGGGTTTGGTTTTTTTTCCCGTACATAACTTATTAGAACTAACGTTTCGAGCTCGATTCTGAGCGTCAAATGCTATGCACGCGCGTGGTTCGAGCGCAGCGGATTTGGTGGATTACTCACTTGCGCGCGACGTTTTTTTTTTTTTTCCCCCTTTGCTAATTAACAAAATCTCATCTCAAGAGGACGCTATTGCATTTTGAGAATAAGGGAAAAAAGAGCACAGACTTAAGAAAGAGAAAATATTGGAGTTCGTCTCTCTCTCTCTCTCTCTCTCTCTCTCTCTCTCTCTCTCTATCTCTCTCTCTTGTTTTCTAAGTAGCTACAGGATGTTATTGTGGTGTGTGTGGCGCTGATATCCCTGCAGTAGTAGCCCAAACAGTCCCGGTACATCTCGGTGTCTTCTTGTCCTTTTTCTGTCTCTCTTTTCCACATTCATCTGTCTTTTTTTGTGGAATAACTGAATTGGAAAATCTTTTATTACTGCTGATAGACAGACGGTTCAGTACTGGTGTCTTTTTTTTCTTGGAGAATGGTGAGTGATCAATGGGGAGTGAACATGAATAGCTCATCGGAAGTCGAAGATGGACATGGACAGCGGGCTAAATCGCAGGTGCGTGTGTGTGTGTGCGTGTGTGTGCGTGTCTTGGCCCACGCTCTTACACTCCAGGATAAGTTTTAATGCGAAAGGTGTACTGTTTGAGAAATATATGACCTAAACTCCATCCATCCATCCATTCATCCATCCATCCATACATACACATGTATACATGTAGTGTGTCAGAATGTTACACTAATGCAAACCCATCTACATCCTAAAATGTACTGTTTTGTCAATCCCCAGAGAAGTAGAGATGTGTGCGTTTTTCAACGTATTTTGTGATTGGTCCATAGCTTCAAACACGCTCCTGCATAGACATTACCATGATTATGGTGTGTATCTTTGTGTCTCTGAGTTGTATTGTGTTATTCTCTGTGGGCTGGGTCATTTATTCACCTTCTCAGGTCAATTAAAAAACAAAGAACATAGAAAACACACATTTATTACTTCATAGGCTGGTATATATGCTGTGCTGCGCGCGCGCGCGCGCGTGTGTGTGTGTGTGTGCGTGCGTGTGAGAGAGAGAGCTAGATAGATAGATAGATAAAGAGAGAGAGAGAAAGAGAGAGAGAGAGAGAGAGAGAGAGAGAGAGATCAACCCAAAAATAGCACATGTGCAAGTATGTGTTTCTGTGTGTATGTGTATATTGATTGGGTGTGTGTGTTTGTGTGTGGTTTGAGTCATTTATCAATTTAAAAAACTTACACATTGAACACTCGTGTTACATGTTGTGTATTTGTGTGTGTGTGTGTGTGTGTGTGTGTGTGTGTCCTCTCAGGCTTGGCAGCCAATCACACTTTAGGGTTGAGTGCACACTGTTTCTGTCACTGTGTGTAAGCTTAGCCGTAGATCAGTACAAGCCTAAATTGGCCCCTTTGTTCCCTGTTGATGCAAGTTCCAGAAGATGCAGCCAGGTTTATATGAAACATGACCGCTGGGTTTATGTGAAACACACTCAATAGGCCTGCAGAGTGGTCAGCTGTGGTGTGGGTTTTGTTCTTCAATTCACTGTTTACGCATGAGGGGCGTGCACCTTTGGCAGTTCGACAAGGCAAGATATAGATATGTAGATGTATGCGATGATGAGGTTTCAGAAGAAGCACTAATTAATGTATAGCCCTCTCAGTTTATTAAACTGTAATGTGTTTCTTGTCTGTTAATGAATAAAGCAAGTACATTATTTGCAATCTCTCTCTCAATTCTCTCTCTCCTGCAATTTTTAAAGACTGATACACCTCTTAACATGCACTTTGTTTTGTCACTTGCATAATGAATTGTTTACTAGATAGCGACCCAGTAATAATTAAACTGCCACACATCTTAAGTACTTAAGCACTCCAGCCATGAGCGCACACCCGCCAACACAGTGGCACACAACCAAACACTATATGACATCCAGTTATCCTAGCTTTTTTCCCCCGATGTTTGTTTCTCTTTTGCATGCCTATCATTCTCCTTTTACCATCCATGCAGATCCCATTACGGTACTGTTGCACATTCAGTATACTTGTGTGATATTGATTTTTTTTTACTACTTTTGACTTACCATAAAAAATCACAATAAAAGGTGTAATCACCCAGAACCGATAGCTTAATAAAAGACGAGCATTTCCACCTTTTCAGAGGGCAGTCAGCAACTGCTTGCCAGCACTGGACACTCATGCACACTCATACAAAAGGGTGGATATTTAGGTGATACTGCAGTAATATATGGTAATAGATAACATTTTCTCTGTTAATTAAACTTTAAATGTGTTCAAGCTCAGACTAGTGCAGGAAAAAAGCAGCTTATTTAATTCCTTACTAATTAGCATAATCAATATTAATATTGTTTGTTAAATTTTATATCAGACACTTAATTGCAGACATGTTTAATTTTGTTGGCAACCCTGATAAATATAGTTACTAATACATGTCTTCTTGCCAAACATAAACTGATAGATTTTATTTGTACATGAATGAACTCAAAATAATGTCCACTTTCTGTGACAAAAAGAGAATGAACATGAAATGGGTGTAGGGGATGAGATTTCAGGCATTGTCAAGTCAAACACCAGCGCAAATCATTCCAGATTAATATGCCGAACATGGATATCACATCGTTATTTAACACAAGCTTAGCATGGACTAATGGTGATATGGCAGCTTGGATAAGAGTGCAAAATCCTTAAAGTGTTCAATACATAATGGGGATAAGGGGCAGTGTTCATGAGATCAGAATCAGTTAAACACTAAAGATTGAGCATGTTACAGATACAACTGGTGTTGGAGGTGCCTAAATCCAATGCAATGACATCCTCTTTGAATGCCTGCCCTATTATTACATGCATCCAATTTGTAGAAAGTTTTTAAATTAGAAGTTAGAAGTTACGTCTCTCGCTCAAAGGCTCAACAGTTGTGTTTACAACCTTCAAGTCACTACAGTCTTAACAAATTTTAATCTGATATGCATCTTTTATGGTGACCGCCAGTTAGTCATTATGTATAATATGATGGTTACATAACCGCTGATTACTTGGTTGTTGTTTTTTTTTACCCGATCACGTTCTTTACACCAGTGGTTGTCTGTCTGCGAGCAAAGATTTTCCAACATTGTCCCTCGGTACTCCTCCATAAATCATACTACAGCAATCAATTCGGAGCATTGTTAAACTTTCTAGTGCCCCGGGTAATTCCCATATTTCCTGGTCTTTTCCTTTGACAAAGATGCATCAGGAGGGAATGTTGTTAAAGTGTGTGACATTTATTAACAGAAGAAAAGAACATTGGATCAGAAGAGGAGAGTACCACTGTACTGTGGATGTGTCTACTGCCTACAAAACATGTTTCACTGCACTTAAACCTTAACCCTTTAGACTCTAACATTTACTACTGTTACATTGCTGCTTATGTTGCCAGTCCTAGCATGTTTGCAACTTTATTATATATGATGGCTATCAAGCATGGGGAGATAATGACTTAAATAAACAGGTTTGGGCCTCTATATCTTATTGCTACAGCATACAGAGGCATTCCAGACAACTGTGTGCTGATAAGGTCAGGTATCTACATACTTTTGGCCTTATAGTGTAGCTCCAGTAGTGTAAATAAAATGAAAAAAGACTACAGTGAATAGCAGACAGCTATTTACACCTGGTATTTTCATGTGTCTTGAATACATCTTCAGGGAATACTTGTGATTGCATATTATAGGTAGCAGGGTTAACAAATCAAATAAAGACAACTCAGTGTCACTTCTAAACCAGAACCAAAAAAACTACCCAATATGAACCGAACAAGCATGTTTAATTTGACACTGACTTAATGACTGACAGGAATGCATAATCACAGCACCACAATTGAAAATCTCTTTTGCTAGCAGAGTATATGCCACAAAAGACCTCAATAATAATTATATTGGTTTCAATGGTTTATTTGTTCAGTACTTGAACTTGTACAGAGAAGTTTGTAGAAACATTTAGTGGAATTGAATTAAGTTTAAAAAAACACAAACGGAAATATCTAAAAGCTTCGGTATAGCCAGCATGTTTTGTCATCCATTTCACTATGGCACAAATTTAACCCTTCTCTGCTTAAAAATTTGCATCAGAGATGATGATTTACATTTATGTCATTTGGAAGACGCCCTTATCCAGAGCGACTTACATACATCTTATTTTATACAAGTGAGCAGTGAAGGTTAAGGGCCTTGCTCAAGAGCCCAGCAGTGGCAGCTTGGTGGTGCTGGGATTTGAACTCACGACCTTCTAATCACTAGTCCAACGTCTTAACCACTGAGCTACCACAGACCCCATGATGATGATAAATAATTCAAAAACAGCTTGATCCAAACATTGGGTGAATACATCGATATGCACCTAAGTGCACGTAACAAAGTAGCTTAGTAATACGTAATACTTAATTTCCTTTGTGTAAAAAGCAAAATCTGATGTAACAGTTGCAGTATCATACACCTCACTCAGTAAGGTACTGGAATTTTTTGTACCATTTTATTCACTCACATTGTTTGAACAATAAATCACTTGCCTACATTGTTTTTTTTGGTTTGTTTTTTGCTTTTAACTTATAACATGTACATTTTGAAATGATGTATAACACAAAATTTTTCTCCACTGTTCACTCAGTACGGTTGTTTACCCGGTTGGTGAACACGCTGTTCTCTTCCAAGCCAATGCAACATAGCTGTTTCTTGAAATCAGTGTTTCCTGTAGGTAGAGTAATTCATAATATAGGACAATAAGGAGACAACACAAGAGCTTGGATAAAAGCCAAAAGCCAAATCTAATCATTTAGATGCATGCTCTAGTATTATAGGTGGGTCAGCCATTTTGGAGTGTTGTTTGAAAATGTTCAGGGGAGAAATAATTGTTTTCTGGATAGTTTACCGTATTATTACGCATAGTGCACACTAAAGTACCCAAATGCTCTTAAAAAAAGAAAAAAGCTCTTAATGCAGTCTGAATTCTGGGTTGGCTTATTTGATGTGAGTCATTAATTTTGCCATTGAAGTAAAAGTTTACAGATTTTATTCAAGAGGATAATTTCCGTTAATCCATATGAAAATCGTTGGGCAGTTCTGGAATGTTTTACATACTTATTTGGATTATTTCAGATATCATTTGCTGAGCTACACCATTGATGCCTTTATTATGTAGGAATTTTTACATGATTTAAAGTTTGTTAAAATGATATAACTACAAGGAATTCCATATACATTGGTACAAAATTCACTGGACTCAGTTACAGTATGCACAAACACACACACACACACACACACACAAACACACAAACATACGCAATGTACCCCTGAGGTAGAGGTGGAGGTTGGTTTCCGGTTCATTGGTTCAGTGATTTCCTAAAGGAATGCTTGCCTGCTGTGATTTCCAGATTTTTTTTGCATATGTACTCATGCATGCACAAACACACACACACACACACACACACACACACACACACACACACACACACACACACACATGACATACCAGTGGTTATGCTTTGAATATCAACCAACTCCAAATACACAGATACACAGAGCCATGAATAGCAGTCATAATGAAATGAGCCAGATCAGCACCACCTCAGAATGTGACATCTGGAGCACAGTTATGATCCTAACAAAATAATGATCCATTTCTACATCAATGGCTTTTTCAAATATGAATCAACCACAGTGTAAATCAGTATATGAATCAACCAGAGTGAACAAGAGAATAACAGAAATGCAATGTATTAATATTTTAATGTATTTAAAATATTACACATGCCTTATTTTTACAGAGCTAAATTGAATTACCATTAAATTACAAATTTTCCTTGATGATATTGACTATGTCAGAGATTATTTAATAGGATATCCTGACCTGGCTATTAAAATGTTCATGATTGAACATTACATTTCAATCACTACAGGAAGTCATGTTCATTTGTTTGTTCATTCATTCATTCATTCATTTATTCATTGCCTCATGGTAATTGCCAAAATTCTTTCATACTTTACCATGCAACAATGGTTGGAATACTTTCATGTTAAAACTATAGATTTGCTCACTTAGGGATGAATTTATAAATTCAGATGTCTAAAATTTATAACCAGAATATATTTTCACATAGATTTGATCACTTCTGGTAGTATTTATTTAAGAAAATGGGTAGGTATCAGATTTAATAAGCATGTATTATTATTATAATCCTAGGGTTTATATAATTATAATTATTATTATATTACTCATCCATGCATTATTATTATTATTATTATTATTATTATTATTATTATTATTATTATTATTATATTTGTCTCCACATAACTAATTATAAACTCTCTGACTAAATTAATACTCTAAATTTTCTGTCAACATTTTCCATTTTGTCAGGGAAAATTAATAAAGCTGTTGCTAGTAAATACTGTTGGTGTTTCTAGCTTCATGTCTGTTGTATTTCATTGCTACTATACTAAATAGAAATCTATTTTTGTTGTCTTCTATTAGGCTGGAGAGATATGCTGATCTAACAGCAACAAGAATCTTTCCCTAGCTAAGAAGGCTCTCCTTTCATGCAATTTGGAAGGCTACCAATTTAATTTAATGCCATTTATGCATAACTTTTGAGTGCTCTGTTTTAAAGTGAGTGTGTGTATGATCATTAAACTAGGGTGCTGGCTTTTTCAGTAACCGACCAGATTGTACTTTCTAATGCAGTAGTGAGGCAAAGTGCATATATTATCTCTAAGTCATATTTTTCATTTAAATGAAGTAGCAATCTGAGTTTATCTGAGTCTATGTTTACTATATCTCTGCCAAATACCAGTATTAAATCAAGGGTGTGTTTGCTGTAATGAGTGTTTCATGTTGTACTCTGTAGTATCAACCCCTATTAAATCTCCAACAGTTACTGCTTCTTCTGCTGGAGCATCTAGACTTGAGAAGAAATTCAGAATGCGGCCCTGGTGACCTATAAACACTAATTAGTAGAAATGATTGAGTAGACTTCTTTCTTGTGCTCTTAAAATGCAATTATGTTAAATTCTTCATTAAATTCATATCCTGATTTGTGGTTGTGCCTACAGTATTGTTATAATAGTTGGCAATTAGACGAGTGTGTTGTATATAGCTGCACCTTGGAGGATTAGCTTCATTTAATTAAAAATGTTTCAAACAAAACATTGAATCCTCAATCAGTTAAAGTTTCATCCACAGTAAGTGATTTAGATGTAAAAGACCTAATATTTAGCAGCCCTGGTTTCAGATCAAAGATGCTGGCTATGCATTAGTTCTGATCTAATTTCATGTTAATTAGATTACTAGAACAACCTTTGAGATTTTATGCATTGTTTGTGTTTAGCTAAGGGAACTGACAGTCTTAATATAGAAGAATCTGAAGGAAGTTAGCAGACAGCCAGTTTAGCCTTTTTGGCCACCTGAATGAATTGTCACCGATTAACTAGGCCTGTCATAACACTATGCTATGTTACAAGAAATGAGAGCAGCACTTTCTTTCTATGTGCGATGGATACCATCCCTTCCTGAAAAGGTCTGCGAATTTTCACATCTTCACAATGTTACCATCAACTATATGTGACCATGTCATTAGCATCTACATGGAAAACTGCACTTGAAAACCTGTGCTTTAATACCCAAAGATTATCTGCAGTGTCTGGCATCCTGGTTCAAATGATACCGCTAACTACAGCTGCTAGCACCTCTAAAGTCCTATCTAATGTTATATTGTTGAATTCAGTCTCCTATAACCAGAGCACTTCTCAGACTTCTCAGTGGGTGCCTCTCTAAGTAGAGCAAAGGTGTTAGACACGATAGCTGGAGAAGAGTGGTGCTCCCGTGGGCGAGCCTCAGTTTTAGCCTTGGCTTTGTGACTATGCTACCAACATGTCACCAGTTCTCCCTGCTGTTAACATCTGGATGTCGCATTTCTGTTAAATTATCTGTAGAAATGTTTTAAGAAAAACTGTTTTAATACAGTCAAAAATATATTAGATGAAATGCAGATTAATAACCTTGTGTTAAAATTAAGCAATAGGACAGTAGAGGGAGTGTGTTATTCCATATTCCATTTGAAAGTATTTAGAAAAGAACCAATCATCCATAGAGACAAACAGCCATTCATGCACTTGACCTAATCTGCATGTCTTTAGGAAGAAACCCGAGGAAACCCATACAGGCAGAACACACAAAGTCCACACAGAAAGGCCTCCAGTTGGCTGGCAGACTTAAACCCAGAACCTTCTCACTGTGAGGTGACAGTGCTAACCACTGCGCCACTGTGCCACCCAGCAGCAGTTACTCAAAATACCCCTATAATGGAAGCCTTGTCATCTTTTGGTTATTGCTGCAGCAGTGAACCTAACAACTTGTCCTAACAGCAAGCCAGCACAGCAAGCAAGCAATGGCAGGTGGATGTCCCATTGCTATTCTGTGTTTCACTGTTGTACCTTAAAAAATTTTCAAAAGACATACATCCATGTAGCACAGAAATGAATGATGCTATATGGCCCTTCCTTTAAAATTTAGGACACTGAAAGAAATTGGCAAGTACACAAAACTAAAAGCTTCTGTAAGAATCACATAGTCATGTGCAACTTGTAATCAAAAACACAATTATAAGTATTATTGCATATATTAAGAAATGATCATGGAAAACAACAACAACATATGTTTAACCAGCATATATGAGCTTATGATCATGTATGATTTTTGACAGACAAAACATTCAGGTTAAGTGAAACTTAACACAAACTGGCCACTTAAAGAGGTGTGGAATCACAGTCGGCATCCGTTTAGCATCAAGTCCATTAGCAACACACATGTTCAGAATGGACTTTCTAATTACAATGCAGGAGGGAGTCATTAAATAGTTCACCATTAATGAGCCACATTCAGCTGTGACTTGCTCAAGCTGGAGCTGCTCAGGCTGTCTGAGTGACGCCGCAGGCAGTCCTCAACTATGCTGCAACCCAGCAAACCTGGAAGCACTTGCCGCAGTATCATGAATCACAACGGACTCACAGCTCTTGTCGCAAAGGTGATTACCCCCTACCCCCAAAGGCAATACTTCCGGAGCACTGAACAAAACTCTCCCCCAAAGGCAGAACTGGAACGGACCCCACCACTGAAACTGGAACTGGAAAAGGCCCCATGACTGGGACTGTAACCTGAACAGGCCCCATGACTGGAACTGGAACCTTAACAGGCCCTGAGACTGGGACTGGAACCTGAACAGGCCCTGTTACTGGGACTGGAACCTGAACAGGCACCATAACTGGGACTGGAACCTTAACAGGCCCTGGGAATGGGACTGGAACCTGAACAGGCCCTGTTACTGGGACTGGAACCTGAACAGACCCTGTGACTGGGACTGGAACCTGAACAGGCCCTGTGACTGGGACTGGAACCTGAACAGGCCCTGTTACTGGAAATAGATTCAGATCACAGCCCCGTGACTGGAATTGGAACGCACGTACAGAAGTGTGCACACAAAGAGTATTTTTTCTAACTAGATACTTTACAAAATAAAATATGTATGACATATTGTCCAATCTTCACAGTCTTAACTGTGTTTGTCTATATTCCAGCCTGTAGTCCTATTGTACTGTCATGCCCTCATGTCATTTAAAATTAAACATTCTTGAAGGTTCTACCAGCCACTGTGTGCAAGAATAACAAATCTCACTGGACAACAAGCTTTGATAATATATGGTGACATCAATTGTACATGCCATTTGCATGTAATATTTAATATCAGAGAGCAACAAATAATTGCTCTATGCTTGACCTGCACTGTGATTGTGCCTATGAAAGTGTCACAGAGAGATTGCTGCATGGTGCATATGCTCCATTTTTCTGATGCAAAATTACCTTAAAAGTCCACGTTGATTATGCCAGCGTACTGGAAGTGACACCGCTGTGATGCACATACAACACAGTTTCTACATTTGGTGTCACATACGCTTAAAAGTAAATGTTTTTGAATTTGCCAACATTGTGGTGCTCATGCAGCTCTCTTACAGCAACTGTTGAAGAATTGGCTTTATCTTACGAATACTGGGAAACATAGGAATTGTTTAGGAAAACAAAAAAAAAACACTTTATATGAAATATATGGAAATCATGTTTAAATAATCATTGCAGAATTAATCTATGAATATTTGTGTCATAAAAATTAAAATCATGTATATTCAAATTGAAGACAGTTTAATACTTAAGGCCTTTAATTTGCAAAATGCAATTTTATACATGGCTTCAATTTTCAAGACTTGTCAGGGCCCACAGGCATCCTGTAATTCATATATAAAATGTAATTTCTTTCATTTAAAACAAGATTACAATTCAGTATCAGTTCAGAATAAGTTCAAAATTGCTGTTTTTGAGATTCAGCCTCCAGAATATGATTGTACGTGTGTGTGTGCGTGTGTGTGTATATACATATATACATATATGACTCATGTCAAATAAGGTGTCACTACATTTGTTTTAGCTTAAAAAGGAAATGTTACCAGATATTTACCGTTAATAAAACATTGGTTTTATTGCATTAGTAAAATTGGACTGTAAAAATCAGCACAATAACATTACCAAACTAAACTTCCAAACATGTGAAAGCACTTTTTTAGAGTAGAAAAGCTGTATATGAAGTAAAATCAAGTTTTTATCAAGTAGACGATGAACGGTATAAACTAATGTTCCCACTATACTGGGGAGGGAAATCGAGTGCTTTCCACAGACATTCTTTTCAGTCCCAAACCCACTTGACAAGTAAAAACAAAGCTAATATCCATCTAATATCCAATAGACAACTTTATTTTCTTTCTTTTTTTTTGTTTAACACACAATCATGACAGAATCCATAAATATTTTGAAAATTATATACATCCTATTCACTGACTTCCTAGAAACTATTTAGAAATCTACAGCTTGAGAATAGTAATTTGCAGATGCAAGATGGAATTTGTGAGTTCACTGTAATTAACAAGAATTTTAGACTACTCCCATGGCAAAACTTGTGATGTGCTTGTGTTTTCTTTTCATTTTTTTTTTTTTGTGTGTGTGTGTGTGTGTGTGTGTGTGTGTCGGGGGGGATGTCATTGTCTTGACTATTAAGTTCTGACATTCACATCCATTTAAGAGGTGTATTCAGTGTTATTCAGAACAAGTACACTGTTTACACATGTATTGTTTTATCAGTACAGGCAAAATACCTTTACAAATGACTATGATGAAACAGAATACTATATTAAATATCCATCCATCCATCCATTATCTATACCACTTTATCCATCTGGGTCGCGAGGAAGCTGGAGCCAATCCCAGCATCTTCGGGCGAGAGGCGGGGTACACCCTGGGCA
>JAQQZU010000017.1:10233291-10264303 GCA_030068025.1 Parauchenoglanis punctatus
CCCTGGGTGACCCGGGGATCGAACCCAGGACCTTCTTGCTGTGAGGCGACAGTGCTAACCACTGCACCACCGTGCCATCCAGAATATAATATTATAATTAAAATACATTTTAGATATTATTTTGTTTGTTTAAAAAAAGCTTGACGTCTCAGATGTGCCAAAAGCACTCGAGCAATGATGCAGAAACATTCAGAATGTTTCCTCTCGATGCATGTGTATGTATCTTTATATACAAGTGTGTTCTCTTTCGCAGTGTTGTGACAGATGACCATGATGTGTACTTAACATTTATATCTTGACTTGCAGCATTGCTACTACTGTTTCTATCATACCCTGAGTATTAACATATACAAGAAAACACAGTAATTAGAGTGATGTTTATGCTGTCCATGTAATGAGTTGCATTTGCTTCTGGTCTCTTGGTGACTATTTTATAGCTTGTTTTAACACCTCAGTGCTTGGAATGAATTCTGCCTCACCTGTATGTCATTTTGTATACAAGCAATGCAAATAAATAATTGCAAACATTAAATGTATCTGGTAGTGGTAAGAACCTCTAGGCACCTCGTGATTTAAATAAATTTTGGAATAAGTGTGGCACAGTGGGATTATGAATCGTTTTATATGCATCTCAGATCCTTTGAGTCTATAGCCAGTGAGCATTTTTGTGCCTGTCCACTTGTTGCTATTAATATACAATATTATTCATTGTGAATACTAATTTATATGCATTAGAGCAGCCAGAAAAATAGCATACAAATGTTTATAATATCAACATATGATAGAAAAAAAAACTATTTATCAACCTATATATAAACCTATTGTTACCTAAATGTTTTGAGAAAAAGTATGTGTTCTAAAAATGATCTTAAGCTAAATGTAATTTGAAGTGAACGTAGGTTTCAATAAGTACTACAGCACCATTATGTACATTGTACCCAATGTAATGAGCATATATGGTGAAAAGGAAGCCATCTTAGTTTGTGTAGTGTGTGGATTTTGCTTGTGGAAGGTTTGCCACGTTTGGTGTGAAAAAACTCGAGAACCTGAGCCTGACCCCAGCCCCAATGAACACCTTTGGGATAAATTGGAGTGCCTTCTTATTTGACGTCAGTGTTCAACCTCAGTAATACTCTTGTGCCTAAATGAGCACAAATCCCCAGAGTCACACTCCAGAATCTGGTGGAACGCCTTCCCAAAAGAGTGGAGCTTATTATACCAGCAAAGGGGACTAAATCTGGAATGGGAAGTTCAAAAGGACATATTAGTGTGATGGTCAGGTGTCCACAAACGTTTAGGCATACTCTGTATATTGTGATCATGTAGCACTTTAATTGCACATATGTAGGTATACTCCATTCAACTTATAAGGTGGCTTTTGATGGCAACTGGCAGAAGCAGAGCTAATTTTTCCTTGCACCTTAATAGTAAGGGCTATTTTGTGGTCAAGGGGAGTGAATAATAAGGATCATATTGAGCAACATTATTAGCTACTAAACATCCTTGGATCCGGCAGTTTCATTGTGAGTTTACAATCACATGACTAATTCTGCAGAGCTACATCTTTTTGATAAGATCATCTGCGTAAATGTGTATTTAGGCCCAAGAGATGAGCTAATATTGTGTACAGGATAAACGGTTGTAGCCGAGTAAACAGCAAGCGGTAATAGCATCATTAAGGCAGGCTGATGTGATCAGGAGTGGCAAGGTTAATCAGCAAACTAATTACAGGCAGGGGTGAGGGATTAAATACAGCCTGCTGTGTGCTTGACACACATACTTAAGAGAAGTCTAGAGATAGAACAGAGGGAAATATATTTGGACTGTTATAGCTTCTGATTAATCAAACGATTATATGAACACACAGAAAAACATGCACAGTAATGGGACGTGTCGCAACAGTTTCCCTAACTTTGTGTCACTTCCTGTTTTGGTTAACGCTCCTCTAAACAAGGTCTGTCATAATCTATTTAGATATTCCTTATTATTAATTCTTTGTTTAAATGCTTTGTGCTCGGTCATGGTGTTCCTTGTATGGCTTAGTTGCTTCCTGGTTTGGTCATTTCTTTCCACCTCAGAAAAACTAATCAGATGTCTGCTGTATCTGACTCCATCTTTATTAAGATATTTTTAAGACTTTTTCTTTTTATATGTGTATATAAAATACACCACCATAATCCCTCCATCTTTTTAGGGCCCAAAGGTAATTGCACAAATGAACATACTCATAAAATAAATTTTCATTTTTCTATTTGCTTACTGCAGCCGTCTTCACTTTCTGCTTGTTCTTGGGTGGGGTGTTTTGCCTTCAGCAAGTAAAATGCATGTTCAATTAGATTTGGGTCAGGTTATTGACTTGGCCATTGCAGAACATTCCACTGCCTTAATAATCTTGTCTTGCTTTCAAAGTATGCTTCAGGTCATCATCCAGCTGTAGTGTGAAGCACCTTCCAATGAGTGTTAAAGCCAAATCTGAACGCATAATATAGCTCCCTACACTTTAAAATTCATCCTTCTGCTTTTGTCACCATATAAATAAATGACCAATAAATGCAAGTACAAGGAAACCTCTGGCAGCCATACACGCCCATGCCATTAGATGAAGGATGATGTTTGCTCAGAACTGTTCAGGCTTTTGTGGAAAACTCTAATCTGGTCTCCCTGTTTTTGAGGCCTACGAATGGTTTAGATCTTCTGTTCAACCCTCTGTATCTGCTCTGTTGAGGACTTCTGTTGATTGTTGACTATTTTGACACAGATATAGTTACCTCCTAGAGGGTGTTCTTGATCTGGCCAACTGTTCTGAAGGGGTTTTTCTTCATCAAGGAAAGAAGTCATCTGTCATTCACTACAGTTGTTTTTTCTGCTCCCCCAGGCCTTTTGGTGTTCTTTTGGCTTACTTGCTTACCTATTTACATTTGTTCCCTCAAGAAGGGAGAACTACATGTTAAAAGTTTTGCAATCCCTACATCATTCACCTGATTTGGATGTACATACCCTCAAATTCAAGCTGAAAGCCTATACTTCATTATTCTTTTAACTCCACTATACTTTGGTAGAGACCTGCCCAGGGTGTACCCCGCCTCTCGCCCGAAGATGCTGGGATTGGCTCCAGCTTCCCCGCGACCCAGATGGATAAAGTGGTATAGATAATGGATGGATGGATGGATACTTTGGTAGAGAAATAAAATAATAGCTTGTCAATATCTAAATACTTATGGACCTGGCTATATATTATTTGTCTGCCCTATCCATGTATAACTTTGCCCATAGATTGTTTTCAAAGTGCGTTGACTGTTCTATTGCCCATGTTTATTTTGAGGATTACCAGGAGTTGGGATTCTTTGTGATTTGTTTAAAGTTTAGTTTTGTTTTTTGCTCTTGAATTATAGATGTCTCATGTATTGTATTTCATCTCTGTCAAATAAAGATGGCCAGTCTCCTCCTTAGTTCCATCTCTTGAACCAGTTTCCATGTGACTGTCCACAGACTAACTGACAGAGAAAGTCATTGCTGCTCTCCAACCAAAGAGCCATAACACAGATGAAACTTACTGAATAATTTACACTGAATCTAAAGCCCATCTAACTGACATGATGCAATTTTATAAGCCATAGGAGGTGGAAAGGAAGAGATGGAGAAAAGGAGGGGACAGATGAAAAAAAAACAAGCAGATAAAAAGATGTTATTCCATATTAGAGTACTAAATTATTCAAAATGTCAAATCAATCAAAAGGGCCTGAGAGAATCCTGACATCAGGATTGGCTTGTTTTAAGGAGGCATGGGGAAAAGGAATGAGGATGAGAAGGAAGTGAGGACATTGGGATGTAAGGGAAAAAAATGGAATTGTGTTTCTCAAATGAACTAATTGGCCTTAATAAATATGCCATTTTGGGGTGCTTAAAAGTGCATTAAATATAGTGCGGTTTTAATACTGTACCATTTATTAAGTCTGAAAGTGACTCAGAGCTGGGAAAGTGTAAACACAATAAATACCACCAAAGTCTAAGTAGAACATTTTGTGGAAATCAGTTTCTCCCAGTTAAAAGAAATATTTATGCATTAAACAACTTTTCAAAAAGATTTCTATTGACTAAATTTTAGTAAATAGTAGATTTATCAAAATAGTTTGAATGTTTCTCAAAATTACTGTGCCCTCCACAATTATTGCCATTGCTTGTAAAGATTAGCAAAAAAGGTTAGAAAAAAATCCACCTTTTGGTGAAGTTGCTTCATCTCACAATGAAAA
Organism: Parauchenoglanis punctatus; assembly: GCA_030068025.1. NCBI lineage: Eukaryota > Metazoa > Chordata > Actinopteri > Siluriformes > Auchenoglanididae > Parauchenoglanis > Parauchenoglanis punctatus. Next base: position 10,237,542 of record JAQQZU010000017.1, read on the forward strand.
AACGAGAAAAATCCAACCTTTAATGGAAATAAATTTATTAAGAGAAAAACAAATCCCTTATCAAGAAATAATTATTTTCAACAAAATGATTAGCACCCCTGCATTTAATACTTTGTACAACCTCCCTTTGCCAATAAAACAGCACTGAGCCTTCTCCTACAAAGGGTTTTTATAAAATAGGGTTTTTATTCAATTTTATAGGGTGCCAATAATTGTGGAGGGCACTGTAGATTAAGCTATAATTACCACGGTAAAGGTTTGCTGCACACCTGAAAAGTTTTACAATGAACACTACTTTGTATTTATGTAGTAATTTGAACTGTTTTGACAAAACGTACTGCCTTCATACTTGACATGCAATTTCCCATACACTTGGCAATTTTTCATTTTCACTTTCCTAGGACTATGGACCATTGACATGTGGTTTTATTGGTCTATCCTTCTAATTGTGTGTTATACAGTAGTAAATTACACTACATAGGTAGGTCACTTTAGCTGGTGCATCATGGACATGATTGTGTTGTTAGGATATCATTAGATCTGAGGTACTGTCTGATTTGATAACCTTCAGAATAATTTTTATGTAAATTAGTCAATAAAACTTCACACCATGGGTTGTTTATTGTAAATTGTTTGATAAATCACACAGGTGTTTCCTGCCAAGTCTGTACGCTCAAAATAAAATGTGTCACAGTTAATTTCAATTAATAGCTGCAATCACAGTGTCCTAATAAACACATTAATCATAAATGCGCAGTCCAACTGTTTCGAGAATGAAATGACAGTAATCCTGAGTAAAGAAAACAGCAGTAGCTCACAGGTGGATGCTTTTTCTGTTTTGATATGACTTGATTTGAGTGGTGGAAAACACACACATGCACAATTGCACACAAAATATGTTTACTTTGTAGTGCACAAAGAATTTGCAGTGAGTGGTAAAGTGGTCCAAATCTTGATAGTGTTCTCTGAATTTTCATTTTTCTTTATAACTATAATTGCATTTTCTGTGGTTGTTATTCCAAATCCTAGAACTCTCAGGGACATGCTGTAAGGCACTTAAACATCTCAAGTGGTGTGCTGGACATTGGTGCTATTTTTCTTGCAGAGACCAGGCTGAGGGAATGTGGTTTATTATCAAAAAAATAGCTCACATTGAAAAAAAAAATGGTTGAATGACCACTGAATCAAGCTTATGAGTGAAGCGTCCAGAAACCTTGAAGGATCTGAAGAGATTCTGTTCTGGGGACTGGTCTCATATGCCTTCCTCTTTATTCTCCTGTATATTCAAGCATTACAGAAGACTCATTGTCATTATCTTGAAGGTTGCACATTATACTAAATTCAAATGTGCCAATAATTGACATGTGATTTTGTAATTACGGGTTTTTTTTTCCTCTCAAAATTATATGTACTTTAATAAAACGTTAGAGTTCCCTCATATTTACCCCCTTCTTTAAAGATGTTCTTGCTTCCCTCACCACTTGTCATAGCTAAGCAAAACAACAAGCATCTGGCAATGCACACTCATTTGTGATGAATCTATAATGACTAAAATGACTTGTTTCTGAGAACATTTGTTAGAGTACTTAGTAGCTGTTTTGCTTCTGAGAATTTAAGCTCAAAATCCATTTCAAAAACATCCATCTCTAGCTATAATTATGGCTGCCGGATAGTTAACATGGCCCCCCATTGTCACACCGCCTCTGCCACCTGCGTCTCAGTTTCAGCGCTACACAGACTCAGTTTCCCGGCAGTCTCAGCAGCCTCCAAATATGGCCACTGAGGACTGCAACTCCCATCACGCCTTTTCCCCATTTCCCCATTCGCAGTCTCTTGATTATTGATTGTTTGCACCTGTTTTGTATTTAGTTGTAATCACTGCTCACTCTATTTAAGTCCAATGTGTCTTGTTGCAAAGTATTAACGTGTTTTCACAGTTACACCAAGATTTAGTCTCATGCTCTGGTCTGTTTGGTGTTTTGATTACTGTTGTATACTGTGATATACCTATTTGCCTAGTATTTTGACCATTGCCTGTTTTTGACTTTGGCTTTTGATTCACGTCTTGGACTTTGTCTGCCTGCTGAAAATAAAAGCTCCCTTTTGCTTTTAGATCTGTTGCCTGGCTGCATACATGACACCCCAGCTCAGATTTTAAATTTATTTGGAAAAAATGGAATAAATGCATAATCATATAACTTCTTGTATGTGCTTGGCAAATAGAAAAGTAGAAGAATTGTTTGCTTTTGTACCAATAGCTAATTTGATGGATCCCCTTATTCTTTTACATACTGTAAATATGAAGTAAATAAAGATGTTTCAGGAAACTGAATATTGCGTGAAAAGGGTGTTTAATGATAAGCTGTCAGATGGCAATAATTAGGAGAAAAAATAAAGTAAAACGGTAATGTGATCATTAACTATGCTGACTAATTTGCAACTTTTGCAGAGATCTCATTAAAGGGTAAATTGCCCCATCAATATTTCTGTCAAGTCACCCTTCTTACTGTCATGAGAACTGTTGTGATTAATAGTAGTTAATGTCTAGAGAACTGAGCTCACTCAGGTTCTCTGACACAATGGAGTTTATTTGTATGGATGAGGAAAATAATCTCTTTTGTTTAACTTGTCTGTCATAATTCCTTATTCTAGCCCTCACAGAAAAATTTTTTGTCTAAAATGGCATATTAAAAAAATTACTTAGCAATTGTAATGATATCATTTTGATCCTGGGTGCTGTGGTAGGTAATTTCCTAGGAACTGTAGTTAAGGAAATGCAAATGAGCTATTTTGAAAACATCAACCAAGATAAAAAGAAGATAAATCACAGCAGAAATTGAAGATATTACCTAAACAAGTGAATAAGCAAGGAATAAAACACTTAGGGGTGCTGTAATAGACAATGAGTCCGCACCAGGATCGTTCAATGTGGCTTGATGCAAAGCGGGGCACATCTTTTTATTATTATTTTTTAAATACCACAGTGATTTTAGTTTATTACCACAGTCAATTTTAGTTTATTATGAATGAATGGTTTCATTTAATTTTATGGAAGGCAAATTACTAAAATTACATTACTTGAGTGAAAAATAGAACCTTTGAAATTTTACATCAATTTTACATCAAAGTTTCTTAGTATTTGATACATCCCCCTTTTTGCTTTAATGACAGTGTACACTTGACCTGGCATGGACTCCAAGTTTGTAAAAAACATTAAGATCGATTTAAGGTCAAGTACATCTGCGTGTCATATGATCACATGCTTCAACAGAAAGGATTAGGCATGAGGCAAATCTGACCTTTTGTACAAAGCAGTTACCATGGTTAACAAGTTTGCTTACATTTAAATAGATACCTAGAAATAGCACAGAATCTTGAATATTAATTATTGAACATTTACTTTCTTTGTTTTAAATATTTCAAAATTCTAAAACCTTTATTTCATTAAAATAAATTCCAGATTTTCAATGTGGCCTCAGACTTTTACACCCCATTCTATATAACAAACATATTGTATGTATTTAGCACATTTTTAAACGATTACGCTTAGATTTAGGAGGAGCATCTGCTCATGTCAATTAGCTGTTACTACAGAAAAAAAAGAGTGAGCATATTAGAGTGAGCATATTAATATTAACTTGTCATTTATGTTACAGTATTGGACCTTCTGATTTGAGAATTCATTCAATATAATATTAGTATGAAAATATGTACATAAATACTTTTGCTTCTAAATTTATTCTACAACTTCTGAATAAAGGACAACAACAAACTATGTAAATATTTAAGTAAGAAATAATAATCTGAATTGTGCCAGATGGTTTTTAGCCTCATAAAAGTGAATCTGTCCATAAAATATATATTTATATATTACACACCGATCAGCCATAATATTAAAACCACTGAGAGGGGAAGTGAATAACATTGATTATCTCATTACAATGGCAGTTGTCATGGGTGAGCAGCAAGTTATTACAAAGCAAGTTCAAGTCAGTTCTCGAAGTTTTGGAAGCAAGAACTGTAAGGATCTGAGATCTGACTTTGACAAGATCCAAATTATGATGGCTAAATGACTTGGTCAGAACACCTCTAAAATGGCAGGTCTTGTGGTGTGTTCCCGGTATGCAGTGGTTAGTACCTACCAAAAGTCGTCCGGGGAAGGACAACTGATGAACTGGCACCAGGCTCTAGAGCACCCAAGGCTCACTGATGCGCATTAGGAGTGAAGGTTAGCCCATCTGGTCTGATCCCACAGAAGAGATACTGTAGCCCAAATTGCTGAAAAGTTAATGTTGGCTATGATAGAAAGGTGTCAGAACACACAGTGCAACATAGTTTTCTGTGTATGGGGTTGCATAGCTGCACGAGCCGGTCTAGGTCGGGCCACAACATACAAATTTGCTGTATTTTAATTTGTGCGCTTTTGTTTTGTGTCCCAAGTGGTTAAAATCTTCAGAAGCCGTAAAGGCCAAAATAATAAACAAAACTCCCAGAACTGGACCATAAAGCAATGGAAAAAGATGGTCTGGTCTGATAAATCATGTTTTTTTCCATCATGTGGTGGGCCAGGTGCTTATGCATTACCTGGAGAACAGATGGCACCAAGATGCACTATGGGAAGAAAGGCAAGATGGAGGAGGCAGTGTGATGCAATGTTCTGCTGGGAAACCTTGGATCCTGGCATATATGTGAATGTTACACTGATATGTACCATTAACCTCAACATTTTTGCAGACCACCATTGTTACACCCTTAATGGTGACAGTATTCTCTAATGGCAGTGGCCTTTTTCAGCAGAATAATTCCCCCTGTGACACTGCAAAAATAGTTCAGGAACAGTTTGAGGAAAATGACAAAGACTTCAAGGTATTGACTTGGCCTCCAAATTCCTGAGATCACAATACCATCAAGCATCTGTGCAACAATTCCGATCCATGAAGATCCATGGTGCTAGATACCACAGCACAACTTCAGAGGTCTTGTGGAGTCCATGCCTTGATGATCAGAGCTGTTTTGGTGGCACAATACACAGTATTATATGTCAGTTAGTTCTGGTCCAATTATTTGATTGGTCAAGCTAGAGGAGCAACTTTTGGACATATCGTGTCCAATATTTCACTTACCAGTTATTAATTTCTTATTTATAAAACTTTTTATGAAAAGCTTTTTTATATATATAAAAAAAAGCAAAAAGACACTATTATTAATTAGAAAACTCGAGGTCATGCTGTTGTACTGAATATCAGCATGGTAGTGATTTGTTCATAGGCACAATGTCAGAGGCCAAGTGCCATAGCTAATCACAGCCATGCTGATATTCAGCACAACAGCATGACCTCGAGTTTTATAATTAATAATTAGGAAGGTGGTTTAAATAATATGGCTCATATGGCTAATTACACTTCTAAAGACTTGCTACCTTTTCAGGGCTCTTCCATTAATAAACCCCTATATGCACTCTTAGGTCATATATATGTAAAACATGAAGCTATTTATGCACACTCTTAAATCTTAGAGGAGATGGTACACTGTGAGTGGGAGTTCTGCAATTTTAAAAGATATGTTGTGTAGTGATTCCTGGCCAAGGTGAAATACAGGGCAAAACTGATGCTTGAACAGAATCAGAACCACACTGGTTACCAAAACCCTCATCTAATAAAAAAACTTTTGCTTTTGACTTTTAAAGCCTTGCTCCCTTTTCAGGGCTCTTGCAGCACTAGTATGTAGACTAAACCCCAGTACTCTTAGGTCATGTTAAGGTCACGGGGCTGGTGAGGAGAGCTAGCTCTGTGATGGGCATGGTGTTGGATCCCCTTACATCAGTGACAGAAAGATGTACCCTAAATAAACTGCTGCCCCACATAGACAATGCCCACCATGCTCTACACAGCACATACACTGGGCAGAGGTCTTTTGTGATGACTAACTCCTCTCAGTGATGACAATATGAAAATGACTTTTTGGGCATGATACTGCCTTTCTGCTGCTACCCATGCTCACCATCATTTTGTCATTAGGCTGCTGGACTGTTGCTTACTGGCTAGGTCAGCCTTTATGCCCAGTTTGGCATAATTATCACAAACTTATTTTGTATTTTGTAGGGGAGAAACACTTTTTACTTTCATATGAGTCTCTCAAAAACTGTATCCTTAATAGTTTCCTTTTCAATGTGTAATGGAACCCTAAAGTGTCAGGTACGAATAGAGTGACCTACTCTCCTTAAGCTTACTCTGTTCAAAAGATGTGGACTGTCAAATACATCCTGGGCACTTATGAAAACTATTCCCATCATGTTGGTTGGTAGTCACACACTGTGGGGTTGGTTCTCTCTATGTTATTTTAATGGTGGGGAAAAAATGGACGAAGTCTTAGAAATTTATTTTAAAAGTTTAATTTCATTTTAATACAACATAACACATCTCCTGCACTGAGAGAAAATATACAGGAAAATGCATTCCTATAAGTGCATTTTATAACAATATAAATTGATATGCAACAACCTAACATCCCTCTGTGCAGATGTCAAAGACCTCACCTGCTTGTAGCCTCTCTTGGCTACCATCTTTTTTGGTTTGTGCACAGTGGTAATACCAGTTTCGTACATATTCCAAATGGACTGGTGCTCATACTGGTGTCTTGCCATTTCCTCTTCCAACTCTTCCAACTGGTCCACATTGTGCTTATTAAAAGCACTGATACATACAAGGCTCACAATGACCAGGTGCTGCATCTGACCACAGCTGATGTGAGGAAAACTCTTGGCAGAGGTAACCCAAAGAAGGCTGCTGGACCAGATAACATCCCTGGAAGAGTGCTCAAAGAATGTGCAGACCATCTGTCTGATGTTCTCACTGACATCTTCAACATCTCCCTGAGCACTGGTGTCGTCCCAACCTGCTTCAAAGCCAGTACTATTGTTCCCGTGCCAAAGAAGTCCTCAGTGTCCTGCCTCAACAACTATCATCCAATTGCACTCACACCCACCATGATGAAGTGCTTTGAGAGGCTCTGTCATGAGGCACATCAAGACCCTGCTGCGCCCCTCACTGGACCCCCTGCAGTTTGCCAATCATCTACAGTCTACAGATGATGCCATTGCCACCACCCTACATTTGGAATTCACCCACCTGGACAATAAGGACACATATGTATGAATGCTGTTCATAGACGTCAGTTCAGCATTCAACACAATCATTCCTCAGCACCTGATTGGAAAACTGAGCCTGCTGGGCCTGAACACCTTTTTCTACAACTGGATCCTGGATTTCTGACAGAGAGACCTTAGTCAGTCTGGATTGGGAGCAGTATCTCCAGCACAACCACACTGAGCACTGGGGCCCTCCAGGGCTGTGTGCTCAGTCCACTACTGTTCACTCTGCTGACTCACAACTGTGCAGCAATGCACATCTCAATCCACATTATCAAGTTTGCTGAGAAGAGGTGTAGCAGCTAACAGACTCAACCACCTGTCTCTGAACGTGGACAAAATAAAAGATATGATTGTTGACTTCAGAAGAGCACAGAGCAACCACTCTCCACTGAACATTGATGGATCCTCTGTGTAGATCGTCAAGAACACCAAATTCCTGGGTGTTCTCTAGCAGAGACTCTCTCCTGGCCCTTAACATCAGCTCCATAGCCAAGAAAGCTCAGCAGTATCTCTACTTCCTGTGGAGGTAACTTGTGCACTTAACTTGTGCACTTTTGTAATTCTGTGTTGACTTATATGTAGCACCATTGTCCTGGAGGAACATTGTCTCGTTTCCCTACATACTGTATCATTTGTATATGGTTGAAATGACAACAAAAGCCTCTTGACTTGAAGGCTGGTGGCATCCGGGGCCTGATTGAGAGTGATGGGTGTCTCTTCAGAAAGCCAGAGAACCTGTCTATCCCTGCTCTCTTCTTCTCTGCCCAGTTTGCAAGGACAGGGACATCATTGTGGACTGCATACATTTATGCATGTTTGCAGACTTCAACAGGATAGAGCCTAAAGTAGATATCTGAAGCATTGATGATGTATTCAGCCAGCTGACTTTCCTGTGCCTTACTGAAAACACTAGATGCACTAGTAGGGATGAGCAAATTCCTTCTCCAGTAACCTCTGATGGACTTACTATATTGCAATATCTTGCAAATATTTGATAGTTAATCTGAAAGTCTTTAGTAGTTCTTCTGACTGACTGACTGAAGGTTTTTTTGAAATGCTGTTATTGTTGTTACTATGCAAACTTTGTTTAGAGTTAGGCATGACTCTGTTACTGTTTTGCTAGCTATCAAGTGAAGACAGCTGTGATGGTGATGACCACTATTTCCATATAAAGGTATTATTTTGTTCAGACCAATGCTGTGTGTGTGTCCTGATTCATATACCTGTTAGGAGCATGGTGAAAGCTGTTACCAAGCCTAGCAAGCTGAATTCCCTCACCTCCCAACTACGGTCAGGAACATGAAAAGTATGCTAGGTTGTCCACCAGAACAGAACCAGATATTTTGTCTTGTCTTTACTCATCAGGGCATAATGAACAGAGATTTCATTGTTATATAATTTTTGTTATCAAATATTTTTTCATTTACTTTGTCATTATAATTTAGTCATGAAATAAAAGGTCGTCAATGAATATTTATTGTCAAAATTAACACTGGTCATAATTAACCAGTATTGAAGCTAAACATGAAGGGATCCAAAGTCATTTGCAATGCTTTGTTGCCTCCTACCTTGGTGAATGCCCCAATGACCTATGTTCAGTGTATAAAGTTAAAAGAATGTACTGTATATGGGAACATTGGATAAATGTCCAGGGTAGATCACATTTACAAAATGGTGTACAAAATTGAGAGAGTTTCCTCATCTAAATATGACTTAACATCATTTATATCCTTATTTAACTAAAGGAATATTTGATAATTACAGCAGTTAATTAATAGACTTTTAAAAAATAAACAGCTACTTTTGTCTTATTTATTGAACAATTGACAATTTAAAGTAGGTTCATACAAAGAGCCGTAACAACCCTACCCCCTTTTTTTCTTTCCTAGGGTCTGTAGATGTATTGTCAACATGCCCTCAAGCATTATCCTTTAATTACATCTGTCCTATATCCTGACTTTACTTAGAAACCTTTTGACTTACATTAGTTTCTCACAAGATATTACTACATCTGACATTTTATAAATGTCAAACAAATCTCTTGATCTGTCTGTCAGAATGTCCTGTTGGTTGTTTTGTGTTTTCTTTGCTGTCCTGATAATCAGGGCTTTTTGTCCTTTCTTGGACCTGTTTTTGGAACCTTTCTGGAAGTCTTGATATTTACATATAAACTGCTGATTTTATATTACTGTTTTGCATTTTGCGTGTATGTGTGTAATTATAATATGATTTGTGAACAGTTACCTGGTGTATTGTGTGTATACATTGGTGTACATGTATTTCTTGGCTTAACAATGTTTCTAAGCTGGAATAATGCTGCCCTAGCAATGTTATTTACAGTAATGTAGTCTCTCAATGAGAAACGAACATCAATAATCACACCAAGGTCTTTCATTGCTGATGGAATTGAAAGGCCTTCAAAACTCTATAACCAGAAAGCTTACTTCTAGCTGCCTGTGGTCCTTGTAGACGCACTTCTTTCTCATCGGAGTGAAGTAAGGGAAAGTTATTCAGCATGCAGTGTCTAAGGTCCTTTACATATCCCTTAGCTTTATTAATCTTATGTCTGTCATAACATCTGCATAATAGTGGAAGCTAATACTATGTTTATGAAAAATGGTACCCAATTATATAACTATGTTCATTTCATTTTGGCTTGTTAATCTAATGGCAATGTGTGATCTACACAGAATAATTTAAGTTGTTTTTGGTGCTGGAACAGTCAATAGGGCATGCATATTTTGTTGCTGCCAAAGTACAAGTATACTGATAGAACAGGGGCTAAAAACAATTTGGTTAAATAAGCAAAGCACAAGTATGACCGAACAACTGTTCAAATTCATATATTAACAAAGCTTTCTATCGATGGGTAGGAAAATGGGGCTGAATTTGCAGCCAGCTATGGTCACAGGGCAGCATAGCACACTATCTAACCTCTTCTGCATACAGCCTTGTAAATCATACTAGTTATGACTGCCTAGTGTCCTTGTAATTGGCAGTGGATCCCATCTGCCATCCCTTTCACCCAGAGATCATGGCCAGTTTTCCTTCCCTGGATGGCTGTGGCATAGACAGGATTCAAACTTACGATCTTGTACTGACAGGGCAAACACTTTTCTGTTGCACAATTTGGGAGTCCACAGTGTCTTTTTAGTGTAGTGTCTTTTTGTGTTTAGATACACAGGACACTTTTTCAAAGTACTTTTGGCAAGAACTGTTCAGTGCACAATTTTAGAGCATGTGTGTTTGTTGTAAAGCCTTGACAAATTTGCTAAATTTACTGTTGTTTGTAAAAAAAAAACTGTGTAAAAACTGTTGTTTAAAAAAAGATAAAAAAAAATCTCTTTCTGGATTACAATGAAATAATCATAACCTGGGCCTAGTGTTCTCAAAAATAAGCCTCTTGTTTATTCATGGGTTCCCTCAGTGAGTATTATTGTAGGCATTTGAATGTGAGGACAGTATTATTAATTTTAAATCAGATGTGGCAACTGCTCTGTGTCTGCACCACCAATTATTTAGGTATGTTCTCTTTTTGCTGTGCTTTTACCTGTTGTGGTGATAACTAATAAACTATGTTGCTCAAAATTATGTTTATTATTTACATGAAGTGCATTAGTTACAATTTGTTACTCGCTAGAGTTTAATTTATAATTTGACTGGCTGTTTAATGGCTGATTTGTTTATTTATGGTTTTCTCTTCGTCGCTCTCTCTCTCTCTCTCTCTCTCTCTCTCTCTCCCCCCTGGGAACTTTGTGTCTAATATTTATAGCATTTAATTTAATATAATTTAAAATTAAAAAGCAGGAGTTTTATTTAAAATATAAGTTTTATTGTTCAATCCATAACATGGCTTTTTTTTATTAATAAGGCATAATGCAGGTATGTAGGTTAAGGGCTTTACACAAAACCCATACCATTCACTTCATCTGACCTGAAGCTGGACAAGTGTGTGGTAAAAATGCATAATGGGGAAAAACTGGAGCAAAATGCTAACAGACAGGGTGTAGAATTAATAGTTCTGTGAAAAAGGAAAGCCAGTTTTTGAAACTGGAGGAAGAATAAACGGATGAGCAAAAGGATGCAAATTTAGTAAATAAAAAGTGTCAATGTTTTTTTCTTTAAAAGCAAAATATACTTGTGTCATACACACAATTGAAATATAATAGCACGAACAAGTATATAACAGTCTTTTTTTTCCAAGCAGTAAAATATGGCTGTGCACACATTATGTTCATTTATATTATCTTAAAATGATCTGTGATTGTTTTGTGGAAATTATAACTCAATTTCCACAGCTAAATGTGATCTGTAATACAGAGTGAAGCTATAATTTTATTGCATATGGGTAAAGTCTGCCTAAAAGAATAACAAATAAATGTGAGCCTAAGGCACAAAATGTCACCTTTATTTTCAAGGCTTATTGTTTTGGAATAACGACACATTTTATATGCGGTTGCATCAAGGCTCTATAATTGAACAGATGACTGGAACCAAAGCAAATTGTAGAAAAAGAGATTCTTTATTGCTGCACTTTAGTGTAATTTGTTTTTGGCACTGATATTGCTTGGTTTGTCAGATCATTTATATTCTCATTTGTCCTTAAACATAGAGGTTTATCCCAGTAATTCTTATATAAACATATAGATTGTAGGTTTCCCACAGCTAGGATTAAGAGATGGCGCTTTGTTTTGTTAGAGCTTGTTAGTGATTGTAAAGCTCAACCTGCTTAACTTGTAGATCCTAATGCATGCAATTTTGCAGGCATCTTTCTGGTTTCATAACACACCAACTATTAAACACTCATGAACTAGATATGTGATTAAAATTGGGAGGATTTATACTACAGGATATACAAGGAAGGCCTCCTTGCCTGTCAACCATCTAGGATTGCTTCTTCCTACCACCAGGACCCCAACAGACCATAGACATTCCTATAGCTGAAAAAAAGCTTCACAGATCTCAGCCTGAACAAAAGGTCTGGCTGACGACAAGCACAGCTTTTTTCTTCATGCTTATTATTCGGAAGACAAACAACATGATTAAAAAAATTGCAATCATGAATGGTATTGTTGCCTATCCATCTTACAATGAGTTTGTGTGTGCATGCATAATAGTTTTTTGCTTATGATGAGACGTCATGCTAAAAGACTCGACCATATCAGTTTCATAATCGTAATAGTGAGTTACTGATAGTGGTGGTTTTGTTGCACTCCCATTTAATATCATGACCAGCCATCACTATAAACAAAGTTAAAATTAATACTCATGCATACCCTCACCAACCACAACTATGTTTTGTGTTTTGAGATGCTTTTCTGTGCACCACGATTGTAACAAGGGGTTATTTGAGATACCATAGTAATCTTGTCAGAACCAGTCTGGACATTTGTTCTCATCAACAAGGCCCAAACTTTTGCTCCCAGGATATCTTTTGTTTGTTTGCTAGTTTTCCAACACCATTCTGAGCAACTCAAGAGACTGCTGCGTGTGAAAATCCCAGCAGATCAGCAGTCTCCAAATCACTCAAACCAGCCCATCCGGAAACAACAACCATGCCACGGTCGAAGTCACTGAGATCACGTTCTCCCCAATCTGATGACTGATGTGGACATTAACAGACACTCTTGACATGTATCTTGTATTGTGCTACTGTCACATAGTTGGCTGATTGAATAATTTGCATTATTGAACAAGTGTACAGGTGTTCCTAAACCTGTATTTAAAGTGGTCTGTGTGTGTAGTGTAGAGCAACATGTATATATTGGTATAGAATAACATTCATTTCATGCAGGAGTGGCATCGAAGTATGGATATAAGGATTGGCACCTCCTGTGCGAACTACATTTTAACCCATCCTGAGCCAAAAACCATGAAAGGCCCAGTTATGTTGTGTACGAGTGAGTCCATGTGTGTGAAATTGGATCAAAGCAAGTGCACGGGGCCTTGTCCACACTGTGGGTGTTTGGGATAAATGCTGTTTATACTGGATCTTTCTATTTTGCACCTCTCAAGGGAGCGAATGTGTCAAAAGCCTCTTTTCTCTGATTAACCAGCTTACACACACTTAGCACAGACACACATGCTGGTGTTCAGCTCTTTCTTCACACTGTGCTCACAATCACCTAAAGGACATGACCCCTTCCATAAAATACCCAGTCTTTCGCTCTCTCTCTCTCTCTTTCTCTCTCTCCCTCTCCACTCTGCCTCTTCCTCTAAGACACAAATACATGCACACACTTCCTCAGACATGCGGCTTAATGTTTCTTTGATCCGATTCTCGTGCCATTAAGCTTTAATGCTAATGGAATAGTTTCAGCCTTTATTGGCTGGAACATGAAGAGGTAAATCTGATCGGATGTGCTTAAGGAAGCAGTGTAAGCTGACCGTGTGTGGGGGTGTATAGGATAAAGGCCATGCACATCGCTTAGAGAGAAGCGTTTAAAGCTACGGGAAGGGTCAAAGGACAAAATTATATACGGACAAATATACACACTTTATCTGCTATTACCTTTGAGTGAAAGTGTACTTTTGTGCAGAATATAAAATAGCTATTTGTCCTGAATATTTTTAAGCTATAGAAGCATTTCTGTAAGTTTATGCCAAACTTTAGCATAATTGTATATAATTTCTTACCTTATTTAATTTGTTTGATGCAGACCTTCTGTGAGCATGTACCCAGCTCGTCGCAGCTCAAACACCGCTGGTCTGACTCAGACACAGTCAGGCAAACAGCTCCCAAGGTAAGGGCTTGCATACAAATGCAAACACATTCACACATTCAGTACATACTAGACTTGTGACAGGGTTTAAAATATTATCTATTTATCCTGTTTCAAAATGATCAGTTGTAAGCAGATAATATAATTTAACCAAATATCAACTACATATACCATGAATACTTCATGCTGTTTCACCCCTAATACATTCTGTGTATTATGACAGTTACATTTAAAATGTAGAACTGTGCAGAAAGTGCGGCCTTGACCTTGGATTTATCAGATCTCGCTTTGCCAGATACCCCTTATGCAAAAATGCTGTCTGTGACTGAACTCCAAATAAATCTAAGCTCAGATTGCCTCATGATCTCTATCTATCTATCTATCTATCTAACTATCTAACTATCTATCTATCTATCTATCTATCTATCTAACTATCTATCTATCTATCTATCTAACTATCTATCCCTTATATAGACACAATGTTGAATTACACTATCACATTCTGCCTGGCAATGCCTCTAAAATTAACAGAGAGGAAAGCAAAGATATTGCATTTCATAATTTTGTTAGGAGATCTCTCTCTCTCTCTCTCTCTCTCTCTCTCTCTCTCTCTCTCTCTCTCACTTTCTCACGCTCTTTTCAGCCCCAAGGAAATAATATAAGCAAATACATCCAAAAGTATTGCTATCACATGGCCTTTCATTTTGCTGTTTTGTATTAACAAAAGCAACATGCAAAATTGCACCAGTCATAAAATGGTCACCTAAATTAAAAGTAAACAATGGTTCTCTCTGTTCACATAAATTTCTAATAATAAAAAAAATACAATAAAAAATACAATAGACAATAGACTTTTTTTTAGCTAATTGCATTCATTTATTACATTTTTGGATTTTGGTAACTGAAATACAGTCTGTCTGCTTAAGAGCTGATTAACTAATTTAACACTAACCTTGCTGCAGGACATGCATCACAGTGAGCGTATATGAATAAATGTTCATATCCTCAGTGCATCAACTGTATGGGCAGTTTTATAAAAGCTTTATTGTGCTGAAATTCAGGTCAGAATAGGGTTAATTACTGTCACCCACCATTCAGCCTAACCACAATCAGATTCAGTAAACAGCCAGTTTGATTTGTTTTCTGTCATGAATGAATAAAACGGCATAGTGCATTTTGCTAACATTACTTGTGTTGTATTATTACGGCAGTAGCTATGGTTACTTAATGCATTAGTAATGTTGCATTAGTGTATGACTGGACCCTAAATATTGCTGTTACAATATACAAGAGCTTCCTTTATAATAATAGGGTTCATAATATGTCTGCATACATTACAACCAGCTGTTTAGTTGTTTTTGTATTTTTCCAGCGAGCTGAAACGAATACAAAAATTCTAATTAGTTAAAACGTGCTGAAATCTTAGTTTTAGCTGTTTTGATTGGAAATCAGATTCCACCTGATTACACTGATACATACTGACGTTCTTCTTTTAATGTATGTCCTTTTTAAATACATACTCGCTATATTCAATAGGTAACACATGTATGCTCCTAACTCAGTGTTAACTGTGGCCAAATAACTGATAAACCTCCTGTGTTGCAGAATATCTCCAGTAACATATAATTAGGCCTACTAGAGCAATTATAAGTTATAATTATAACTAGACATGCATTTCAGCGAGAACAAATGAAATGCGATTACGATGATGCAAAAAAAGGTGAGGCACATAATGAATGGATGTGTGTGTCAGACGAGTCGGTCTGAGCTACGAAATGAAGTTTGGTGGCTCTCTTGGTTGAAGCGTGAACGAGTAGTAACACTTGTAATCTGCATGAATTTTTTTTTTCATACAAGATTCAAAAGGACTCGAAGGCAGAAATTATTCTGGCTCATTAATGAATTAGGGTACAGTGCTGCATTTTGGCATTAAAGAAGATAATTTTGGACTTTTAACTTGGAACCCCATGCAACAGTACCACCAATGGTCATAAAAAAATACACAGAATGGTATGAAGAAGCGAAGCTAGGGCTAATTTCCTTCTGGCCCAGACTTTATCCATATATACAGTGACAGCATTGTCAGGTGATTACACAGAGTGAAATGCTCCCTGGATGTTGGGGCTGATATTTTTTAGCTTACATCACTGACCATACCACATCGTCAGCAGTGTTCATGCATTCATCAGCATTCATCAAGGTGCATGTGAAATACGGTCTCAGGTGTAATGAATGCCAGCATCCTTTTTCCTCAAAAATGTCCTGGTTGATGCAATATGTCATAGTTTCCTCTGTGTTCCATTCAGGTTACACCATTTTTGGGTGGAGATAGCCTTCCTTGAAAAGTCTGTCCCATTTAAAATGTCCTAATACATGTCAACCTGTGGAAACAGCGATAGTAAAAAAGCAGCAAAATCTACCAAAAAGTACCAATTGCAAAGTCACCGTCTTAGTCCAGAAAAAAAAACCTCCCAGACTCCCTGTTCCTTCTTGCACAAGATTAACAAATTTTTCTGGCATTATTGTTGTGCATTGACATGAATGAAACAGCTGCTACATAACAACGTACCCTAAGGGTACGAAAGATAATTCATATTACAAAAGTAAGCTTTTCTAACATGATACATTCTTGTTAATTATATTAAATGTTTCATGGAGTGCTTGTGCTGTGCTTTTTGCAGCTTTCATAATAATAAAGGACTAATGCTGAATTATGAAGTATAAAGACTATATCCGACTCCAGCGGACTAGGCAGCGCGTGTTCTCTAAAAGCTGTCTTTTATGTAGCACTTGGTCCTGGAGAAACGCTGTCTCGTTTCACTGTACACTGTATTACATGTATATGGTTGAAATGGCAATAAAAGCCACTTGACTTGACTATAGCAAAAGCAGAATTGTTTTTTTTTTTCTTAGCATAAAATATTTGGAGTTGAGATAACTGAGCACAGTGAGGAGTTAATACAGAATTTGTGCTCACCTGGATTCAGACATCAGATGTAGTTACAAACTAATGTGCTACGTAGACAGCCGAAGTCTGAACAAAACAGACTTGTCTCAGTTATGCAACCGTCTGACTTCAAACATAAGCATGTCACATCACACCTGAACCAGCCACGAACTCCACACCTGACAAACAGGTTCGTCTTGTGCAATATTGACTCAAGTTAAGAGCAGTGTTAAGTCTAGCACCACTGTCTAGCAGTTCATTGTAACTACAATAATTCAACCTAAAACTTTAGACAATGTAAATACAATACAATATTAAGGAATGACATCCAAAATTAAATCTATAGATATGACATGATGAAGAAATTAAGCTTATCCAGTCAAAAGTGCAAAATACCCAAGACATGTAGACAATGCATTATTTATAAAACTCAAAATAGCATAATGAATGGCATTCTATACCTTTTAGAATATTTACATTGAAAAAGAACATGGCATCAATTTTTTTGCCTCAATTTTGTATTGTACATTTTTTGTACAATTGACCATGAAATTAAAAGGTCAGACATTTCGTCTGTGAATCGAAACAGGAAAAAACAGCTGTCAATACAAAATATTAGGCTAGACTATATGTAGTTTATCATGGGTGAAAATGCATTGTTTTTATTATGCTGTATTTATTGCCATTTTAAGTCTTAGTAGCCAACTAACATGATCGCATGAAAAATCTGGCAACTGCAGAGACATGAGCAGGTCACTTTAATATTTTGACTTGGCAGGCCAGAAATTCAAGTCAAGCACCCTCGTCAAGCGACTCTGAAAATGGAAAACTTCCCCTGAGTTTATGTTTAACCACGCTGTGAACAGATTTTTAGAGAGAATTCCAGTAGTAGAAATGTAAAAATATAAGTAATTTTGTACTTAATGACCTGCTAACTGTTCAAAATTCTGTTCAAGTGAACTAGGGAGTGATTGACATGATGGTATAACTATATATGAAACTGCAGAGAGGGAGATGACTTTTAATGGCTTTACATGAAGTGTTTTTACAGAAGTGCTTCCCAGATCCACTGTTCATCTTTCAGTGCTGGCCAATCACATTGCAGGCAGTTAAGCTTTGTCCATTAGCATAGACCAACTGGCCAGTGTAGCTAATTGATATTCATTGGTAAGAACTTGTGCATAAGTTTTAATTGAGTGAACTGTGCACTTATGTTCATTCACACCCACATATGGGATACATTTACATCACTGTGCAACTAGGATAACGTTTGCAGACCAGAAAAAAAGCAGTGTGGCGCTTAAACACACACATATACACTGATTTGAAAGGTGATTTTAATTTGCTGCCTATTAACTTGAATAGTGAGGAACATGGAACAGAAGAGTACGTTAATTGCGTGTAGCATTTAATAGTGGGAGCAGATAGTGGACCGTGCACTAGTGTCTATTTACAAAGCACACAAAGCATTATAATAAAATGTACATGAATACTGTATATTGAAATATCTGAGGGGGTTTATTTATTTATTTATTTATTTATTTGTTATATTTATTTATCTACATGCCTTTCCTACCACTTTTTACTGCCCACAGTTGACCCTTTATTTCCTACTTTCCTTGTCTGGTCATTGTTCTCTTCGACAAACAAAAAGGCCTTGCTGTCTTAATTCCTGAGTTTTGAGACCTACCTCAGGCTGACACGTCATGGCATATTGACATGCAGTCACTAACCCAAAAAGCTCATTAGACTAAGGATCAAGAGACCAATATATTAAATATATTGAATATTCGCTGTATTAATGCCAAAAGAATACAATGCCATCAGGAATAATAGAGAAAATATGTGACTACAGCTATTTCTTGGCCAAAATAAAATAGTTACAGTTAACCTATTTCTACCCAACCTGTTTCTTTCTCCCCAATGTTTTCCATCACCATTTTGTCTCAGTTATACACACGGGCTGACACATGGGATTGTGGCATGTAGGACAAAGAACAATGCATGTATGCCAGATGTAGCTTTCTCAGAGTATCTCAGATGGTTCCGAAAGGACTCAGTGTTTACATTCTAAGTTAATTGTTGCAAATAATAGGAGTCAATAAAAACATGGGAAAGATTAATTAAATTTACCAAATAGTTGCATTAAAGTAATTAAAAAATTTTCAGTTCTTTGAAATGTCACATTCATTTAGTACACAATACAGTACATACAATAGTATAGGCAAGCAATATTTTTTAGATAAGAATATTCAAAGATATACAGTGTCTTGCAAAAAGCACTGAGCAGTGGTTTCTTTCTAGCCACCCTCCCTTGCAGTCTTCAATTATGCAGAGCTCTTGAAATCACTGCCTGGTGAACTTTCACTCCACTCTCATCCACTGCACTCTGTAACTCTTTCAGAGTCACTGTTGGCCTCACTGTGGCTTCCCTCACCAGTCTCGGTATTGTTTTTGCAGTTCTGAGGATGGGCCTGTCTAGATAATGCTTGGGTGGTGTGATGTAGCTTCTGCTATTGATCCAACAGTGCATGCTGGGATGTCCAAGCACTCAGATATAATCTTACACACTATTCCTAAATTATGGAATTCTAATACCTTATCATTAACTTAAGCTGAATTTTTACTCCTTTCTTATAGACTGACACTTTTTTAAATTCTTTAATTCCTTCAACTGCAGTGGTTTTTGTCCTTAAATTGGGAGCTGATTTAATATTTGGTCAATTGTGTCCTCATTAAGACAATATCTTTCATGCAGATCCTGGGGTGTTGAATACTTATAAAAGCAGTATTTTGTATTTTTTTTTTTGTAGTATTTGTTTTTGATTTCATTGACACACCTGCTAATCTGTAATTAATTTTGACTTCACAGACAGTACCCACTGGAAGAATATGTGTATTTATCATTTGTTTTTCCAACAAAATTCCAATAAATTAAATAAATTCCTGAAAGGTTGAATACTATGCAAAGCACCATATAAACGTACACATTTAGGCCACTGTAATAGGGACATCTCCACACCTGCTCATTCATGTAGTTATCCAGTTTGGCCAATTGAATATTTGGAAAAAAGACCAGGTGATATTTGTTATGGATATCTTCAACTGTTCCATTTTTTGGATGGCTTGTGCCCACTGTAGCGTCTGATTCCTGTTCATAGCTAATAGGACTGGAACCTGATGCCGTTTTCTACTGTTGTGTTCTGTGTTGTGCATACTGAGATGATTTTATACTCACCAATTGTAAAAAAAAAAAAAAATGTTATTTGAGCTTCCATAGCTTTCTTGTCAGCTTGCTCCAGTCTGGTCATTCTCCTCTGACCTTTCTCATAATAAAAGGCATTTTCTCCTGCCTCTCACTGGATATTTTTTCTATTTAATTCTATAGACTGCTATGTCTAAAAATCCCTTGTGATCAGCAGTT
The DNA here is from genome assembly GCA_030068025.1 of Parauchenoglanis punctatus. Lineage (NCBI taxonomy): Eukaryota > Metazoa > Chordata > Actinopteri > Siluriformes > Auchenoglanididae > Parauchenoglanis > Parauchenoglanis punctatus. Next base: position 10,257,785 of record JAQQZU010000017.1, read on the forward strand.
TCTGAAAAATTCAAACCAGCCCATATGGCATAGTCAAAGTCACGCACTGAGCTCATATTTTGTCCCTGATGTTTGATGTGAATATTAATTGTCTTGTATCTGCATGATTTCACGCCTTGTGCTGCTGCCACATGACTGGCTGATTGTATATTTGCATGAATGAACAGGTGTTCCTATTAAAGTGGCTGGTGAGTGTGGAATATATAAATATATACAAATATAGAATATATGAAAATATAAATCTTTTAATCTGATGTAAATGGTTGATGTTACTTATAATTTATCTCAATACCTAGGCCCAACATTATTTAAAATGTAATAAAAGAAAGTTGAAAATGTGATTCCTGTAGACATCTCGGTTCATTATTGTATGTCATGTAAAGATAAAGCTGCTGGGTAGCATCTGGATGAGGAAGCGGGAAAGAGGATGGATTGATGCTTGGTGCAACTGCATCTCTTTCTCTTTCTTCTCCTGTCAAGCTGCACTAAAGTTAATTGCCTTCATGGGCTTTTTAAGACACTCAGGACTTGAAATGGTTATGGTGATGATTATAAAGGTTTTTATGTTAGGTCTAATGCTCAGCCCAGCTTCTTCTGTCTTCCTTGCCTTTTGTGGTCCTACTTATGTCTGGCCATCATTTCCATATTGTTTTCTTTCCTGTCATCTTTATCACTTTTATTTCTGATTCTCACATTTCTCATGTTCTATACATCATTACTGGCAACGCCAACTCACCCCTGAAATTCCCACATGGTTTCTACTGGTCCCTAGCTCTCTTTTTTCTTTTACGTCCCTTCTCTTTGACTTTCCTTCATCTTTTCAGTCACCATATCACTCTATCTTTCAGGATTTGCCTTGTTTGACATTATTCTGACTAACAATAGTAGGCACATGAACACTGATGCATGGTTATGCATATATATATAGGCCAACACATTGATATCACAGTTGTGCTGCACTTCTCTAGCTGCGCTATGAGACTACACTTTGGTATTTTTTTCAATTCACTCTTTTGTATCATTTATTTTCAAATGTGGCTTTTATTATGTGAGGTGTAATAAAAAAGTAGCGTCCTTATCTACAATGAGGACAGGCTACAGGGGTTTAAAAAACCCGCTTCTCTTGAACATGCTGTTAGGTGAGTGGCTAGCACACTAAAATATTAGCAATGGCTGTAAGCAAGCATGAGCTGGAAGATTCCCTCGAATCCTTTAGGTCTGGTGTATGGGAGCACTTTAATACAGTTTTGGCTTTGCTATATGATGCTAAGTAAGAATCAAGTCTGAATCACGTTATCACGTTTCAGCTGTAGTTTTATAACATTGAATATTTTTGCTATATTGGAAAAAAACATATTAAGACACCACGTAATTTTATTGAATCAAATTTTATATTTTGTGTATCGATACACCTCAAGTATTTACGTAAGGGTTGCACTCTTTACTGGGTAAGTGGTTGCATGTATGTTGGCCAGGTTTGTCCTCACACTTTTTTTTCACCTTCTGTCTCTGCAGAGGATGAGCTGCAGTTATCTTCTCTGCACTATTCTTCTTTTCGTGGCTGTCCTGCTGGCCATTACAGTAACAGGCACCATTCTCTTCCTGAACCACTCACAGTCTCCACCTATTTCCGACGGCCCGCCACATATCACCACCAATCAGGATGAGGCCAACGCCCTGGTAACAGTCGAGCAGGGTGACGGCTCACGCATCAACATTTTTATCGACCCAAACTGCCCTGACTACAACAGCAATTTCCTGCGACTGGAAGGAGTGCAGACCTCCCTACTCCATTCACTTACGGATCACGACTCAGACCTCAAGTCAGTCAAAGGCCAGGACCGTGCACTATTGGTCAACCTTGCTGAAGAGGTTGCAAAGCTCTCAGCGCATGCCGGCCAATTGAAGATGGACTACGAGTCTCTGAGGAGAGGGCAAAGCAACTTGGCACAAGACCTTAACACACTGCAAACTGAACAAGGAAAGCTTATACAGGTACATAATTATAACTGTGTTCAGATACAGTCAGCTCAGTGTTACTAGCACCCTTGGCCATGACATAATATTGTTGTGGTTAATTAAGAAACCTGAATTTACTACATATGAAAAGTCTACATACTGTAAGTCAGATAAACAGTCTTATACCCCTGTAAAAATGGCAGGTATATGTGAAGTAAAAGAATGACACTAAGATTAATCATGTCAGATCTTTTTTCACCTTTAATGTGAAATTGCACAGTATACAAATGAAGTGAAAAACAGTCAAAACCATTTTATGGGAAAAAAGGGGAAAAAAAACATACAATAACACCTAAACACCTCTAAACTAATACTTTGTTAAAGCACCTTTAGATTTTATTTAGTCTTTTTGGGTAAGAGTCTATCAGCCTGGCACATCTCGACTTGAAAATATTTTCCCACTCTTTCTTGCAGAAACATTATAGATGATTATAGATTATATACATGATTCCCTCCACCTTGATAAAAGTCCCAGTTTTGGCTGACGAAAAGCAGCCCTAAAGCATGGTGCTGCCACCACCATGCATCACCGTGGGTATGGTGTTCTTTTGATGATGTGCTAAACAAACCTTTTGAAATTATGAAATTAATATACTTTTTGGAATTGGTTTCATCAAACCATAACACATTTTGCCTTATGGTTTGGGACTATTTATTTGGGCTTGGATATGAGAATGGATGTGCGAGAATTAGTTTTTTGTGAGAAACGGCTTCTGTATAGCCACCGTACCCCATATCCCAGACATGTGACGAATACGAGAGATTGTTGCCACATGCAGAGAGTAATCAGTACCTGTCAGATATTCCTTCAGCTGTTTTAAAGTTGCCATACGTCTCGTGGCAGCCTCCCTGGTAAATTTTTGTCTTGATCTTTTGGCAATTTTTGTCCTGTCACTGTGGTGCTCCCTTTTGTCCACTTGTTTATGATAACCCTCACAGTTCCATGGCACATCAAATGTTTTGGGAATTCTTTTATAACCAACTCCTGATTGTTACCTTTCAACAAGTGACATGCTGTACCAGCTTTCTTAGCTCTTTGAGGACCATAGCATAGGATACAGCAACTTGATATTAACTGCCAGAACTGTGGTTAGTATATGTCAAGGAAATATGTCTTTTTTATGTTTTACATGTTAACAATGTGTATTATGGAATAAATCTCGGACTCCACTATACATTCCAGCATTTGAGACATTTTTTTAAAAGTCTAATATTCTAATCTTGTAATCATCCTGCATGATTACTTACCCACTGTGTTTCCTTGTTGCTAAACTCTAATTGGTGGATTTGCATGTGCTATGGTACTTAATGCTATCCAAAGTGTGACCCAAAGTGAATTACCATCAGCTTAAAGACCCAGTGTAATCTGCGCTAAGATTTAGGATTAACACCCTCTGCCTCTTATGTGAGTTTCTGACAAGCTGTGACCCACTAACCCTATTGTACTCACATACCCCGCTGTCAAGAAGAAATGAAAGATAGTGGTTAATCACTATACAACAGATGTGCAATCTGCAGTTTTACAACCTATTTCAACCTTTTTTCTTTTAATTTTGACAAAGCTGATGACCTGAATGTGTCTATGTGTCTATGTTGGAGTTTATGCATCTGTTAATGCACAGTTTCTTAAAGTTGTATAGGGTTGTTATGCAATGTTTGGCAAACAAGAGAGAGTGAGGAAGGATGGCAGGACAGTACAGGGTTGCATTTATGCTGCCTGCCTTTTTTTTCTCTTTTAGCCTTATACATGTTAATTCAGCAAAGAATCCTAAATTACATAATTACATACTCAAGCCATTACTCGTCCTAATATGCGACCTCCTACTTTCAGGTTGAATTAGATTCAGCTATGCCATGATTCAACTATATTTACTACACACGACACAAACACAGGTGTACTGTATAATGAACAGTCTTTTGGCTAAAAAAAAAAAAAAAAAAACTATACTGCGTATGTCTGCATTTACAGTTGCAAATTCAAGTACAGTAATTTTAGATAATACAAACAATTTTATGTGCAAGACATTCACCTGCTCATCATTAGAATGTGTTTATATGCTGTAAACTCAGAACTGTTCATCATGACTTTGGAAAGTGTTGGCCTAGAATCATTTTCTGTTTTGTTAACAACACATTAGATTTGCCTAGTTTATGCAACTATTCTGCATGGCTTCTGAATTCTGAATTGGTCATGGCAGCAGAATTTACTTGGCTGCAAAAAGTGGAAGAATTGAGCCAACTCTCAATCTGGCTTTCTGTCACAGACACAAGAAAGATATACTTACTGAAGTAGATTGTAGAGACAGTCACTCTTCACTCTTTAATCTATTTGTCTATCCATCTTGATAAACTACTGGTGGAAAGTTTCCACCTGGAGAAGAGGCAAGTTCCAGAACCTATGCAAATGGCAACACCAATTTAACAACTTAGGGTTGCCAGAAATGCCTGGGCAGGTGCCTGCGTTCCTACTGTGGGGATACTTCATTTAGGCACTTTCAGCACTCATCAACATTGATGTGCCAGAGAGCTTCATAGAACTCACTGACACTAAGAGCATGCCCAATTCTCCCTTTGCCACATGCAAGATTACCTTGGCTTCAAACCCATTCCCTCTAAATTTCATGAACAGTATCTAATCTGCTCAATGACAGAACAGTACAGACCTGTACAGCCAAAGGTTTGTGGACACTCCTTTGCAGATTTAGTCCCTATTTGCTGTTATAACATCCTCCACTGTCCTGTGAAGGCTTTCCTCTAGATTTTAGAGCAAGTTCTTTCTATTAAACCTTGGAAAACCATGTTCATTTTCTGCATGGGACATTGTCATGTTGGAACATGTTTGGACCTCTTAGTTCCAGTCAAGGGAAATATACAAAGACATACCATGCAATTGTGTGCTTACAACTTTGTGGCAACACACTTGGGAAGGCTCAGATATGGATGTGATGGTCAGGTGTCCACAAACTTTTGGCTATATAGTGTATATGTATGGGGCCCCCCATGACTATAGCATCCACCCCTGAGTACAAGACCAAGGTTGAACAATTGCCTAAAATCTGAACATTTGCTCTGACCATTGAGAAGTCTTCAGTAACACTTGGGTTTATGCTATGCCTCCATCTTTTGGCTTTGTAGGCAAGTATCAGTGTGTTAAATCTGATGTGAGCAACTACAGGAAGCCAGCAGAGGGAACACAGCAATGGAGCGGTGTGGAAGAACTTGGGAAAATTGAAAACAATTTCAGTTATAAGGGTTGGATGACAGTCAGGAAGGCCTGCCAGGACCAAGGTGCAGTAGTCCAGTCTCAAGGTGACAACGGTCTGAACAAGCACCTAGGCTTAATGGAAAGAAATGTCCAGCTCCTCCTAATGTTAAAAAGAAGAAACTTTCATAACCAGGGTAGGTTACCAGTATGAGGCGACAATGATATCTGGTTGTTCAGAACTATACCAAGGTATCGTCTGTTCTCAGATGGTGTGATCTAAGAGTTTTCCAGGATCTAGATGAAATGCTGAGATTCTAGCTGAAACTTTTGTGTCCATGGGAGAAGAAAAGAGGATGAGTTGAGTATCATCAATACAGTGATGATAAGAAAAAAACAACATGTTAGTAAAGTATATAACCTCATTGAGTGGATGTATATATGAAAAATAGAAAAGGACAAAACACTGAGCCTTGAGGGACACAAGTGAAGATCCTGTCCTTATTTATTACTGATACGACCTATCCTCTAGGACTGTCTTATTTCAAGGCTCATGAAGACAGACAATATAGGTTTTATGCTATTGTATGCTAAATTCTACCAAGTTAGAGCTAAGAAAAATAAATGTCAGTGTAGTACAAGTTGTCCTCTTTTTATTTATCTTTTTTCTTTGTCCCATTTCTAGGCTTAAGCCTCATTAGCTGTGATATTCAGTATGCGTTTTATGATCATATTGTTTCTGACCCCTTTAGCCAAGATGACATGATACAGTAAGGCGCATTATAAGGTGTGTAACAGCAATGATCCTACCTACCTCTAGGTATGAGTGATATGATGCGCATTAATTTTGTCATAGATGTACAATGATACAAATGCATTTTGATGCATACACACATTGATGAACAAATATGAAGACACAAACACATATACACACACACACTCAAATGTATGCAAATGTATAACATAAACATACTTGAATCATATTTATTTGTTCTTAAGTGAATGAAGAATAATTACACACATTATATTCAGACCCATACCTGTACACCTGCACGTTTATGCAATTATCTAAAAAAGCCAAGCATGTGGCACCAGGACAATGCATAAAATTATGCAGATACAGATCCAGGGATCTCATTTATCAAAGCATGTGCAAATAAGTACTAAATTTGCACATACACACGTGGACAAAATTGTTGGTACCCTTCAGGCAATGAAAGAAAAACTCACAATGGTCACAGAAATAACTTAAATCTGACAAAAGTAATAATAAATAAAAATTCTATGAAATTTAACCA
>JAQQZU010000017.1:10284458-10296547 GCA_030068025.1 Parauchenoglanis punctatus
CCCTGTGGTGGACTGGCGACCTGCCCAGGGTGTACCCCGCCTCTCACCCGAAGATGCTGGAATTGGCTCCAGCTTCCACGCGACCCAGATGAATAAAGCGGTATAGATGTATAGATGTAAAGCGGTATAGATGTTGTCATGTGCAAGGAGCGACATTTACTTGCCAGATATTCCTGCAGCTTCTTTAATGTTGCAGCAGGTCTCGTGGCAGCCTCATTGATATTTTACATCTTGTCTTTTTCATCAATTTTGGAAGGATGTCCTGTTCTTGGTAATGACAATGGCCTTCACAGTGTTCCATGGTACGTCTGTTTTGAAAATACTATATTTGTGCCCCTCATTGATCGATACCTTCAACAACGCGATGGTGTACGTACTTTGTAAGCTCTTTGTGGACCATGGCTTTAGCAGTTGAATGAAACTAAGAAGTTTTCAAGAAATTCCAAACAAAACAACTGATCTTTTTTTTTCTTTATACATTTCTCTTTATTTGGGGTTAATCAGAATCACTTCATTGATAACAGGTGAATGGTGATTATTTTTGAACATGAGTGTGAATGTTACTGGTTAATTCGGAGCAAAGGTCACATGCCCCATTATAAAAGATTGTACATACTTACAAGTTACTCTAAGATGGGTTTTTTTTCCCCTAAAACATTTCTGTGGTTTTCACTTGATTGTTTTGTTGTTGCTATTCCACTTTAAAGGTGAAAAAGGCCTCACATTATTTATCTGGGCTTCATTTATTTTTCAGACTGTAGACTAGATTTATATTCTATTCTATTCTATTCTATATTCTATTCTATCTTCTATTATATTAGATTTATATTTATAAATAGATTTATTTTTATGTAGACTTTTTATATGCACTTTTATATCCATATTCCAAATACTTTTAAAGCATTATCAATAGTTTGACCCAGTTTCCTTTGAAGCTTAAATTCTGATTTCAATTTTTTGTTATCCGTAAGTAACTACGGACTACACGATCATAAAATCATTGTAAATTGTTATTTAAAAAATAGAAATTAGTAAAATAAATAAAGTCTAGAAAAGATAGCATCGCTTTGCCATATTACATGTCACACATGATTTCGAACAACTGGCTCACCAAGTGGGTCATTTAACTGAGGGAGCCCTGCACACATCTGGATAGCAGATCCTCTAACATAGTAGCAAGGGCTGGTAGCCAATGGTATCTATTAGTGTGTAACACTTAGTAGGACATAAATGTCAGACATTCCTGCTGAGAGGCTTGATTTGGACCACTACATGTGGTGCATGTACATCCAATACATCGCATTCATCCCATGTGAGAAACAAGTGTAAGAAAATAATTGGTATTGAGTAAATTCTGTTAAAACTGGCACTGTTCATCTCTCAGAAGAGGTCTTGATCACATAGCAGTCATGGCTATAATAAATGCCAGGTCCCTGGTTGCCATAAATTCTTCTGTGCTTATGACCCAGAAACCCAAAATTACTGCAACAGCCCCTGGGATACTTTGCTCGGAAGAGCTTCTACAAAAGCCAGAGGAGGAAATTTTAGTGCCTGCTGCTGTTGTCATGAAGCAGTCGTGTCGGAAGTACAGCAGCACAAAAAGAGAAGGTGGCACAAAGAAGAGCGACATCTAAGGAATTAAAGAACTACCAAACAATATCCTAGTAATTTATTTAAGATAGTAACACTTACTAGTAGTAGAATTAGATGTATGGACTTAAAATACAACCATAAAAGGTGTTATACCAGGCAGGAAGTATTTATTATTTTTATGCCAGGCCACTTCATTTTTTGTTTTTGTATTTTGTATGTATTACTTAATTTGCCCAAAAATGTTAAGTACTCCTGGTGTTGTTACCTCAGCATTTTATTCGATTAATTCATATTCATATTATTCTATTAACTGACTATATTGCATGACGAATCTCCATGCTTGTATTGGTTTCCATTTTTGACAATTCTATTTTAATCACATGCCGTATAGTAATGAAAGAAATGCATGTTAATCATTAGTGAGTCACAAGACATTTCCTTTCCCAAATTGTTTGCTTTTCAAAACATCTTGTGATGAGTTGATTCGTTATGCTCCAGTCCATATTACTGGAGCTTGTCTGCTTATCACATTGTGTTCGCATGCCTGTGAGAGAGAAAGTGAGAGGTGCTTGTATGAAAAGATAAGGAGGTCACGCCTGAGCTTTTGATAAATCCTCAACAAAGTAATCCATGCTTTTCTAAGCCCTGGAAGGACAAGGCCTGAGGTTTTTACTTCTCTCATCTCTGCCTCTGCATTTGTATTATTGACTTTACTTTGCAACATTAATCACTTTCAAATGACACAGAATACTTGGTTAAATTGATAAGATAGGGGACATACTGTATATGTTTGCTGAGTGTGTGTATTTCAGCATAAGACAGACCGGCATCCTCTTGAGTGGGTTTTTTTCTCACATGCTTCGTTTTACCATCCTTCTTATTTCCTCTCTGTGTGTTATCTCACTCAGGCGACTCCTTGCTAAAACACAATGGTATGAAGTTTACAACCAAGGATCGTGACAATGATCATTCCGAGAACAACTGTGCGTCTTTCTACCATGGTGCATGGTGGTACAACAGCTGCCACATGTCCAACTTGAATGGCCAATACTTGCACGGCCAACACACCTCTTACGCCGATGGAATTGAGTGGTCGTCCTGGACTGGCTGGCAGTATTCACTCAAATTTACTGAAATGAAGATACGACCCACACGTGAGGAAAGGGAGAGCAAGTGAGCCGATCCGATCAAAAACAATCATGGAAATCAAAGGGAAGATACTGGGGAACATATAGAAAATAATGCATAAAAAATGTATAAGACACTGAAATTAACTATCATTGCTGACTGTGACTATGACAAGGAGAGATCCTTTTGGTCACATTTGTTTTTTTTGTTTTGATTTGTTGCCTGATTCGAAGAGAAGTCTCAGTTCAAGTGTATTGTAAACGCCACCGGATTGACTGGGCAAAGATACAGAGCACCTAGATGAATCAGGAAGTGGACAGTGAACCTTGAGAAACTTAAAAATATCCAGTAATCATTTAAAAGTTTTTCTCAATTCATTATATATATATCTCAACATAATACCAACTTTTCAGGTGAGGGGTAGGTGTTTTCCTTATATGAAAGCAGGAGCTTTTGCTAATCTAAAAGAAGGATGTCAAGAACAGTGTCACAAACATTGGCGTAATTGTCAAAAGTTAATTATTAGAGGAATAATGCATGGAAAAGAAGACTGGGGGTTTGTTGACAGTATAAAGCACAGTGAGTTACCACCTTTTTGCTAGGCCATTATTGAACATGTTTGCTTATCAATAGTACCTACTGATAGTGAGCCAGCTTTCCACCTTCTTCCCATACAGATGATGTGTGTGAGGTGTGGGGGGATAGTAAGGGAAGTGGAAGCAAGCACAATTAACAAACGAGGATCTCAAGAAACACAGAATATCAGTGTGCTAATTGTAGTTTAGGTCACTCCATTTGTCTTAAGGTATCTTATAAACATAGTGCATCAATCTGATATTGTTTATAATTTGTGCATATTGACTAAGACTATCTCAACTTCTTCACGTGACTATCTACTTGTAGCACAAAGGGAAAGGGAATCAAAGGGAAACATCTTGCTAGCTACCACCAGCATGCTATTTGGTATATATGCTATATGCTGCTGTATACAGTTGTGATTGTTTGTGTGTGTATATATATATTATATGTACACTTGTATATATTTGTATATATACATACAAACAATCAGCCAATCATGTAGCAGCAGCACAATGCAAAAAAAAAATCATGCAGATACAGGTCAAGACCTTCAGTTAATATTCACATCAATCATCAGAATGAATAAAAAATGAGATCTCTGTGACTCTAACCATGCTTTTGGTACCAAATGGGTTGGCTTGAGTATTTCAAATCTCCTGGGATTTTCACACACAATGGTCTCTAGAGTTTACAGAGTTAGATGGTGAGTGTGTGCCTGTTACACATACTGTACCTTACTGTGCAAAAGTTTTACTCACCCTTACTTCTTGTAACACTAGTTTTGTCTTAGACGTTTATGACTTCTGCATTATTGGGTCGGTAAAGAAAAAAAATACAAATATTGCTTTTCCAGGCAAAATGAAATGTTACAGAAAATGTTTGTATGTCAGTAAAGAAAGTAATAAGTAATATTGCAGAATAGACCACGTTTTGGCCAAAAATAAATAAATGCTAGCTATCAGGGATTACACTGGGGGTGGGGGTGTAACAGACGCAAGTGTGTCAGTCAAAGTGTCAGGAAAGACTGTGGTAGAGTCTCCAAGATGCATAGAAAAACTTATTGTCTAATTTCCTTAATAAATAAAACTGCACAAAATGCACCTGAGAATACTGACACACATTTAAAGACACCAGATATTGAACTTTGTTTAGTTTAATGTTGTCTGCAGCTCTTTATAGCAGCTGTAATGTAGAAAATGTTACATTTAATTATTTTTGAAGGCATGTCAGCTTTATAAAAGTTCCTTACATGCAGCTAAGACTTTGGCCCAGTACTGTGTATGGCTTCCTCTCCCGTTTTTCTTAAACTTTTTTTTTCTTTTACTGTTTAGAAAAGGAACTTGCATCAGATTTTAATTCCTTTAGGGAATTCTATATTCATGCTGACTCAATCCCTTGAGCTTTCCAGAGGTGCTTATGTAAGGAATTTCACTTGAGCCAATAAAGTGTTTTTAAGATGACAATGCTTAACAGACAAGTGAGACTGGGTTGGCAGAGGGGAAGGGGTGGACATCAGTGCGTGGTGGCTGCATTAAAGTCAGTATTGGATTATTACAAACTGCTTTATGACTCTTCACTCCACCCCACTGTCCCTCTATCTCTGTTTCTCTCTCCATGTCTCCTGCAACGTCTCATCTACCCTCACGCACTTATATAGATTATTTACTGTATACAACATTCTTGCCTTTTTTTTAAATTATTATTATTCATTTTACTCATGGTTTAAAATGCTTGTCTGGTCAGAAATTAAGAGCATTGTACATCAATATTCCTGGATTCATGGCTAGAAAAACACTTTAACATATGTGCAATGAAGCCACAATTAAGACATTAACATTTTAGTGACTCATGTACTGAACGTGATTTAGCCTACAAACCAATTGCGCACAACTCGGATTCTGCTAGAGCACATAACTATTGCAGACTATGTTTACTAGTTTGTAACAAATGATACTATTTAGATCATTCATTCACTCATTATTAACTCTCTTTTACAATACTAGACTGTGGCCTTCCCGGACCAGGGCAGTGCACCTACAGTATATTCTGCTTCTACTGACGTTCTACTGACCTTGCTTTGGACTGATATTCATAAATTATGAAAACCTCCGAAATTAAAATTGCCACTTCAATTTTTGAACTTCCTGCATTTTTATTTACATTTGCATTTATAAGTTAATTTGATTACAACTAACCAACATATATCACAATACATATTTTATACTATATCTATATCTATCTATAGATAGATAGATAGATAGATAGATAGATATAGATAATAAAAAAACAACAACAATCAAGGCATGCTAATTCGAAAGAATGAGGGCAATGTTTATTTTCAGATAAGTTTCCTACTTTCCAAAATTCTAGCTCCAGACCTAACACAAATCTAACCTTTTCATATCAATTGAGATATGGAACATTGTTAGAACAACAATACAGTGTACCACATTTGCATATGAGAACATATTCCACATTGCATATGGCTTACAGTAGACAGCACAATGAGTTCAGTTTAGACATAGCTCATGTCAAATCCATATCCAAGATGTGCATCAATTAAGTGACCACTGAAAAAATGTGTCCTGTTCCCTGTAGCTTTGTACGATCAGTCTTGTAGTTAACCAGTCAGTCATTGAAATTGTTGTCTGGGATGAAATAAAATGACAATGTAGGGCTAAATCTCTTTATGTTGATTTAAGGTCCCTGAAAAAAGTCTCTTCTTTAATGTACTGAGAGCTTTATTGTGTCGATTTTCTGTACATTGTGTTTTAGAAAGTTTTGATGCATGTAAAATGTTTTTTTGTATATACTAAAGCACAAAAAGCACAGTGATTTTGATGAACATTTAATATAAAATTTCTACTCCCTTATTCTGTCACTTCATGTGAAACCTGAGACTGCTTGAGCTGCTTGGATCATGATGGGATTGTACAGATTAAGACTATTTGGGACAAAAAGGAGGTGGAGCATCAGAGACATTCAGAAACAAACCAACTTCCCCCAAACTATATTTCACCAGTGCGCAATTTGTTCTTGATTTAAACAATTTAAAGTGACAAAGGAGCCGCATTCACAGGAACTTGTCATCACAGACTCTAAAATCTTTAAGGAAAAAAATGATTTCTTTCTGATCGATGCCTTTGTCCCCATGCTGCTGAGGCGGTAAGAGCGTCTCTGTTCTGTATGCTCTCTCTGCCTCTCGCACTTTCTCCCTCTCTTTACCTCTCTCAGTAGGATTATTTCTCCATTGATTGTTTTTCTTTGCATAATCATTATCTTCAAAGCCACCTCTCTTGTCCCGGATCATCTGCCAATTAAGTTTGTCAGACGCTATGGCACAAATTACTTTTATGATGTAATAATGAAGCAAGAGTGTACTAAGTAAAAGAGATTGTGTACTAAGTAAAACTTGTGTATGTGTGTGAGAGACAGAAAGAGAGAATGAGTGAGTGAGTGAGAAACAAATATATGTGTAAAGGTAAGTAGTTTTCTGTGAATGAGGTTGGCTCTATATGATGTTTGAAGAATTTAAATAAATGACATCTCAATAAATGGATTATATAGACGGTGATGACCAGGGTATATGGTTTAACTTTTTCTGCGAAACTGTTGAGAGATTTCAGTCTATTCTGTATTTGCTTGTAACAACCATTAAAAGAAGTGCTTTTGTAATGAAGCAGCTAGAGATGACTTGTTACAGTCTGCTGGTACATTAGCCCAGAGGCTACTGGTTTGGTAGTGGACTTAAAACATTCAGAAAGATTAGCATCCTTCTATTAGTTAGCTATTACACTGAATAAAAAGTTCTCTTTTCTAGTGAATATTCTTTGTGACTGACCACAGTCTGAATAGATAGTCCATGCTATTACTGGTTAATTCTAACCAAAGGCAGTCATGGAGAAAACAAGGCTAAAGAACATGCTGCATTTTTAGAATTTTTTTCAATACACACAGGAGAAGATTGTTCAGCATTACACACAATATGTGATGATCTTTGTAATTACAGACTCAACAATGCTTGATGACAGAGCAGCCCATTTCAACTGCCATTTGTGTGTGTGTGTATGTAATTTAACAGATGTTTCAGTAGTCTAAACCTTGTGTAAATGTATTCAAAGTGGTTGATGATGCAATAGCTGTTATCAAACCAAAACAAAGTTCAGAGAGTGTAGATGAACTCTTTCTCTCCACATTTCCTCAGCCCATTGCCAACAACTAGCAACGGAAAGAAAGATGTCTGACTTTATCTGGCCAACATTTATGTATTTTGTAATGCATTTCAATATTGGAGTTTACTAGAATGAGTTATCACTTCATAATCTGCCAAAACAGCCCTGTCTATCTGAGAAGAGTAGCGTTTCCTTAAAAAGGAAAGCACTCTCCAGATCATCTTAAATTAAATTTGAGCCACTGTTTTATTAGAGGGATGATAAATGAGCACCAAAGAATTTTATACAGTCCTGGTCACCATTATTGGCACCCATGAAATTTATTTATTATTATTTACTTGTATTAGTGCTCTTTAAATCAGTGTGGGGAAAAAAGAGTTACATTTGAGTCACCTCAAAATAGAAATTAGACTCAACTGCACACTGAATTAAGCAATGAATGATGATTTTGGTGTTTAAAAAGCCTCATGTTATTCCCTATTACTTTTTCACAATGGGGAAGTCAAGGGAGCTCTCTGAGAACATCAGAAGTGCTATTATCATCAAACCGTGTACCATATGCTTCACACTAAACCAAGAAGGGCTATATGGGAGAAAGCCAAGGAGGACCTCACTGCTAAAGCCAATCTTTGCCAATGAGTACCTGGACAAACCATAGTTCTTCTGTGCAAATGTTCTATGAATAGACAAAATCAAAACAGTGATTTTCGGTAATGCATACCATCAATTTGTTTATAGACAGCAAAATGAAACTTATAAGGAAAAGAACATCCTACATACAGTGACGCATGGAGGATCCATAATGTTGTGGGGTCGCTTTGCTGCATCTAGTGCTGGAGGCCTTGACTGTATCACAGCAATCATGAAATCAGAGGATTACCAAGGGATTTTAGACCGAGATATGCTACCCAGTGTAAGAAAACTAGGTTTGAGTCGAAGATTATGGGTTTTCCAGCAAGGTAAAGACCTAAAGCACACATCCAAAAGCACACAAGAATGGCTGAAAAGGACAAATGGGCCAGTTTGAATTAGCAATGAGTCTCAATCCCATTGAAAATCTATAAAAAGAGATGAAATCTGTCATTGGGAAAAGAAATCCTGCAAACATTCAAGAGCTTGAACAAATTTCAAAGGAATACTGGGAGAAAATTCCAGCAGGCAGGTCCAAAAGCTTATAGATGACTACAAGAAATGTTTGGTGGCAGTAATCACTGCCCAAAGGTGTGCAACCCTAAAATATTAAGCAGGGGTGCCTTTATTACTGCTCATGTTATATTTCCTGTTTCTTCTTTGATAGTATTGTTATGTAAAAAATGAAAGGGTGCTAATAATGTTGACCGGGGCTGTGTGACCTAGTGGCGGATTGTGGAGAGGTCAGTACATCTATTCACACAGTACTGCTAACACCACTAGTTATAAAATGTAATCAGATATTTGTCACTTTTTGAAAAAAAGTCTTGATGTACCGTGCTGCCTAGCATGGCGTATTGGAGTCGAAATTACACTCCAGGAACAAGCAGGAACTGAAGACAGCTGCAATAAATGTTGAGCAGAACCTCACCAGGGAAGAAAGAGAACATCAGACTATGGTTCCAGATGTCAGGCAAATATAATTAAATTTATTACTGTGTTGGTTTGTCTAATTACTTTTTATCCATTAAAAAAAGGGGTGGGTGGGGGGTATATAAACAGTGCTGTAAATCCTAAACCATTCACCCAATTTGTATGTGATTACTCTCAAACAAATGCTCAAAGTCTGCCCTTCTTTTTCTATTATTATTATTATTTAATTTCAACTCCAATGCACTGTGGTAGATACCTAAAATAGTAATAACTTTGCTAATGTCCAAATATTTGTGGACCTGGCTGTATATTAAGTATAATTTCAGCCTTTTTTTTTTTCAAAGAGAGACAGAAGCAGGACTTTTGCACCAAAGTACTTCATCAGCTATGTAAGCAAAGTACTTTATATTTATTTGTTTGTTTACTCATTTATAATGTGACTCATCTGACACTAAGCTGGCATTTACCTTCAATATGATAAAGATTGCAACAAAGGACCATTCTGCCATAGACAGCTCATCTGTTTTTCACTGAGTAAAAACATTGACATTTTGTGTTTTCTGAATCAATTCTTTCATTTGCTTTCATATGCCGCCTTGGAAATCTTGGCACAAAGAAAATAAATGCCAAAAACTGTCTCAGCCATATTATGTAAAGCTGGCAGGCTGTTCAGAAGATCAGAAATCTTCTGTTAGAAACAAGTAACACATGCATTTCCATCTAGTTATTATCATGGTAGGCACATGTATTTCCAAAGTACACAGGACTGTAGCCATAAACTATCAATGTACCTGTGTTACAGTGCTGCCTATGTTGCCAACACTATTACCAGAGGAGGGACCTTTGCTCACTTAGTGTTCATGCAAAGGGTGTATTATAAATAAGAGATATGCTGCCCCTAATACTCTAACTGATACCCCTTAACAAACATATTAACAAATATTTACAAATACCAAACAGGTGTACCAAATTGTTCATAATCAGAAGAGTTCCTACCTCATGACTAATTGGAAAAGTCTCATTAGATATTATATCAGAGAAGATGAATGAAGTTGGCCTGGAGACATGAGGTGCTTTCGGACCAAACAGTTCTAGAGGAACTACCCCCTGGGGAACTTCCCCAGGAACTAAATTTTTTCCTGATTTTAGTGATGATTTTAACCAACAGGTCACATAACCCCTCTTCCTCTTTGTTTACATTTCTACTATATGGATTGGTCAGAATAATGAGACAAGCAGCAAACATGCATTTATGTTTAAATCAAACTCTTATAGCTTATTTGTTTAGGTTCAGTTTAATTTGCCTAACACACATCTCAGGTTTCAGTTTCACTCATCTTTTAATCAGTGCATGCTGTCATGTGGATTTATTTTAGCAAGTGCATTTTTGAAAGTTTCTATCTGTTTTATCCTGTTATAATTATTATAATGCACACTGACTGATATAAAGAAACAGTCCCAAAAAATAGCGTTCTAAGAAGTATAATCATTCTTACTTCCTGCAGTGCCAACACACAAAAAGGGGTTACCTCCTACTACTTCTAAGAACTATGAAAGTTCCTCTGGTCAAAAAGTGCCTCTGAGGTTCTTAGAGGTTCTTAAACCTTAAAACCGTAAACCTTAAACCATGTGATTATGGCATACCTTGAACCTTGGTGTAGATCTTGACTGATGCAGGTGTTGTGCTGCTGGAAGGTCTCTTAAAAGGGACATACTATGAAAAACTAACTTTTTCAGTCCTTGTGCACATACATTTTGGTATCTGGAGTGCCTACCAACCCACAAAATCTGAAATAAAACAACACAGTCAGTTTCTTTTGGGCTGCCTCAGTTTCTTTTGCTTTCACAAACCGTTCAGATCCCCTTTCTATGTGACAAGTGGGGCTCAGTAGAATTATACTACCCCCATCTGAGTATCCTCACTCAGGTTTGAGAAGCAAGAATGTTCAATAAACATAAACCTCTCTACACAGCCTTATAATCTCCCAAACAAATCTAGCATATCTCTCGCTCTCTTTCTCTCTCTCTCTTTACACACACATACATCAATATATACATTTGGTATTAAGGTATATATATATACAGTATGTATGGAATGAAACCTGAATATATGGAATGAAACTTGTTTGCACTAACGCCATGTTGTGTTTTCGATGTTTAGGCTAATATTTCGTACTGATGCAAGAACGTGTCTATGAGTGAACCAGCACGAAATCTACCAGTAGCAATACTAAGCAATGGCAACATAATTAACACTCTGGCAAATGCATGTAGGCCTGTGGGCCAAAAATAGTACTGCTAACCATACTGAATACTTCAGAGCCCTGCTCAGGAGACAAAAAGAAAAAAAATATCATGACTACGTTTTATCAATTCGTGCCCACAATATATACATTCCCTCATTTAACTTTAATCGTGGCCACATTTTAATAAATTGTTCCCTTGTTTTAGTTACTTTGTGGCCACGTTTTAATATTTTTTCTTGTCGTGTCCTGAGCAGGGCTCCATAGAATACCATTCTACAGATGAAGAAGTTTATTCACTGTTTGACCAGATGTAGTAAACGCTGATTTCACGTCTTTTCCACTTTTGGTGAATGACATGCATGCAGTAATTTTTGAACATTTTCACAAAATATGTTGGTTAGATTGCGGTCAGTTTCAAATCATGGGGAAGATAGTGTTGACAGAAGAAAAAGCATAAGAAAATAAACTAATAAATGTAGGCTATTACAAGTGGTTTTGGGGTAATTTCCTCCCATTTTCTGAATTCCCAAATCAGCACGATAATAACACTGCACAACAAAGTTTTTACTGTTAGGTGTTTCTTATAGATTTTTTGGTGCTATTCTCGACAGAACTGGCCACTCCGTAAAAAGTTGGTTCCAGGACAGACAAATGTGGCACATGAATCGCTTGTCGACCTTGCAAAGATATTTTTGCCTCTTCTTCAGATAAAACTGGGAGTCATGAAGAATTTTCGTGAAAGCACTGAACAAGGAAGGTGAAGGTTTTCGTTATTTAAGACAGATGTTCCCAAGAATAACTGACGCCA
>JAQQZU010000017.1:10343694-10355380 GCA_030068025.1 Parauchenoglanis punctatus
GAAATGCCACTAATAAGCGTTTAACGAGGCGCACCTGTTCACTGAAAAGCATTCCAGGTGACGACTTCATGCAGCTGCTTAAGATAATGCTCACAATATCATCACGCTCAATGGGGGCGACTTTGAAGAATCAAAAATATGAAACACATTTTGTTTTTTGTTTTTTTACACTTTTTTCTTTACTGCGTAATTCAGTATACGTGTTGCTTCATAGTTTGAGGTATTCACTATTGTTTTACAACGTGGAAAACAAAACAAAAAAGAGAAAGAGAAGGCGTGTGCAAACTTTTGACTCTTAGTGTACGTGTGCTTTTTGAACATCTTAGTCCAGATTTAGTCCCACTTTGCCGTTACAATAACCTCCACTTTTCTGGGAAGACTTTCCACTAGATTTTGGAGCGTGGCTGTGAGGATTTCCTAATTCAGACACGAGAGCATTAGTGAGATCAGGCAAGGCGTCCTTCGTGTAATTACCAGAAAAGATAAACGCTGGACAGGACAAAACAGCCATTAAAAAGATATACTGTATATTGTTTCAGGAGGCATGTTTAAAGTTAGCTATTAATTTCAGATTAGAGTCTTGTTACTGTGAATTTAAAATGTACTATCTCATAAGGCCGGTTCTTGGAAGCCATGCGCAGGTAAATTGCATCTTCCTTCTTAATAAAACTTTCAAAATTGTTCATTATTTTCATTCATTTTTATCTACACAAAATTTACCCTAAACGCAAGCAGTCAGGTTCAAGAAGTGTTTCATAATGGAGCGAATTTTCAGAGCTAACAATTAAAGAACGTTTAAATACATCAATTCAATACAGTAATGCGCTGAATAACAGGTCCTTTCACTGATTTTGTGTTGACCTTAGCATACAATACCAGGCCACCGAGTAATTCCATTGGCCAGTCCAGGCCTGCTTCTTAAAACGCTTTGTATGTGGGTAAAATAGGTGTGTTACTGCCAGGGGGTCACGCCACACCATTCCACTGCTTACCTTAATATAGATTTGACCGATAGAGTTTTCGTAGGGCTGTAAGGAAGGCTGATCTTAAGAGTACCCTGCAGAAAAACACACAAATTGCAACAAACATTAGGCAGACAGTAATTAGGCTGAAACGGAGATTTAATAATACTCCAAGTTCTGCAGAAATAAAAGCGGACACAGCAGAAAAATGATGTTATTTATTATGCAGCGTTGGTAGAACTTCATTAATCTGCTTTATCCTAATATCCACTGGTGGAAAAAAGTTGTGTAATTATTGATTTATTTGGCGGGTGTGGGAATGTGTGTATATAAAACAACATAATAACTCAGCCTCTATAATGATATTAAACCAATTAGCTCTTCTGAGTGGCTAAGCAGGATGACTGGAAGCAGGTATGTAAATCAATATCATACTTAATATGATTCTCATATTCTCTTACCGTTTTGCGCCAAAGGATGGCTCGGTACTGGGGAACCCTCTGGTTGTTCTGGTCTGACAAAACCACAGATAAGTAGAACGGGTTCTTCTCTGCATCCACGCCAACGTAGTTCTGATGGACTGGAGGCAAACGTAAGGAGTGAGGGACGTCAAGAAGAGAGTATACGTCTATAAACATACGCGATTATACATGGGAATAAATTGTCTTTGGAAAAGCTGAAACATTTGCCAAAGCTAGTTTGGACAAGAGCAAAGAGGTGGTTAGGAGACAGAAGACAAATGAATAAAGGCTGAAATGCAATTACAGGATGAGGATCTGTTCTGTTTCTCTGTCCCCACCCTTCCCATGTCACGTATTTATTCTCTCTCTCTCCCACTCTCTAAAAAGTATGTGTACTGCTTTAAACAAATTAAGGAGATGTAATGCAGGCATCTGCTTTCTGGGCATGCAGTGGCAATGTGTGTGCACCGTGGAATAAAGTGTGTGTGTGTGTGTGTGTGAGAGAGAGAATGGGAGACGGATGAATATATTGATGTTAGGATAAAGGCTCTCACGGTGTATTGATGGTTTTAATAAATAGAACAAATGTTGACTGTGTCTTAAAATGCTCTTGCATGTGCACTTGTATTTGTATGCAGGATTACTGCATAATTAACAAGTGTCAATTTTTGCCATCTCAAAAATGCTGGTCTGCTGTTTCATCTGAGGTGAAGTGCTGATACGAAAAAGGAATTAAAGTATCGACGTTATCAAAGCCTAGTGGAATACATTTCATTCAAAAGGTAACGTGTTCATTCATATCCCGTCCTATCAGTAAGGTCCACCACGTTACGCGTTATCAGTTTTTAGTGAATAATAATGATCTGAAGCTTATCACCAAAGAATGCTGGGGTGCAGAAGGGAAGCGTAACTCCCACCTTTTCCCAGGAAGTACTTGAAGAACCATCTGGTGTGGTACTCTGGGTTCTCCAGATGGACATCTGTTCTCCTCCAGGTTCCTGGAGTGTAGTCCACATTCTACCAAAACAAATAAATAATCATTTTTTCTTTTTTTTTTCTGTGTGGAGGGGGGAAGCAAACCTAACAGAAGACTACTCATACAGGATTCCTTACGACAGAGATGAGTCGGCTCAATTTGCATGCTGGCTGAGAAATCATCACGTGTAAACTGAATCATACTTTCACTAGGAAGGGAATTTCTTGTTTAATTCTTATTTGATTATGCAAATGCTGGACAGCTGGGGAAAGCTAACATGCTGACAATCATAAAGGATAAACAAGCACAGTGATATAAAGAGTGGCAGAAGACAAATTAGTTTGTCGGAGGAAGGACGGTCTCATTTCTTTTTCCCCCCTGTAGCCCACGCATGTGAATTTGTATTATCAAATCAAGTTCTCTGGCTGGTGACTTATCTTGTGGGGGCAATAATGGCAGTATATATCTAACTCTGGTAGACGAGGAAGAATAAAGAATAAAAGACGATTAAAGTATGCGGCGGAAGAAAACCGTTAACCAGTGGCCAGATGAGAAGAGATGCGATAGCTGCCCGTTACTTTAACCACATATCTACTAGCCTTGTGCAATCTACTGATTTAATCCTTTCACGATATCCAGTGACTTTCACTCATTACATTATTAGATTATATTATACTACCAGACCAGTTTGCATTTAACATTGGTGAGCACTAGTGTGGCTTATCACTAAGAAATGCGCCAAAAGAGGAGACTTTTCCTCCCCAATAAAACAGAAGAGCCTGTGGTCAAAAATGTTGGTGGAAAGAGAAGAAGTGAGGACAGGACAAAACGGTTTGCCTGGAAGTTTTTCCACCTGGCAATCTTACACTTAACAAATAATATTGAATGCTGTTTTTTTTCTCTCCTGTGCCAGTCGAAACGCGAAGATTTTGTTTAACGGTAAAACACATGTGTTTCGACATGCAACATAACTGATTTATTTATTTTTTCACAGCTGTCCCAGTGAAAGTAGGATTGTCCTTGCTGACGTCAGCGTACAGACTTTTAGCACAGAGTGCTTATAAAAATGCCCGGGAGTCACGATTTGATTCCATGTTTCTGTGTTGACGTGATGTTTTGAACAAGGAAGCCCGGTAGAGAGCATGTTAAAGGGTTAACTGTTTTCCACAACAGTAAATAGCACTGAAATCTGCTACACTCCGCAACAAATATAAAAAAATAGATCAACAAGGAAGCCAAGGGTTTAAAGAGTATTTGTCTTCAACTGTGCCAATGTCCCCGCACTTGTGACTCTGTATCACGGAGCAAAGGATTCCCATCAGCGGGTGTCTGACTGCTAGTGTGGGTCGTTTGTTACAGCAATACGGCGGTGGGACAATCGGGCTTCCTGAGAGGAGAGCGAAAAGACTGCTATTTAACACGAGGAAGTGAAATGAAACCATATCGGGAAACAGCTTTCCGAACAACCAAAACGCACACACGCACATTCAATAACATCTTATTACCTTATTTATTTCGCATTAACATGTGCCTGATGCTTTTATACAATTGAGAAAGGAGCAAACTGAGCAGTTAAAGGTTAAATCTCTTGCTCCTGGACCCGGTGATGACAACTTGGCAGTGCTGGTTTTGACCGTGACCTTCCAATGCATAAACTAAGTCATGGCTATATCCTGCTAAAAAGATAAGACATCGTTGATCTTTGTTTGATTTTTTTAAATAACAAAGACCTGCAATTTTAACAGGGTTTTGTGTAAAAAAATTTTTTTCATCATTTTTTATCAATTTTTCAATCGTGCAAAGCCACACCCCTTTACCCCCACACACACATACACACACACACTTGCCACCCCCTCTACATGATCATAGGTCTGTCTCATGCGTCACTCTGTAATCAATCCTATCGAAGACTTCTACAGATGCAATTAGCTGTTAAAGTGTTATTAAACCTCAATGCACGTTGCACACATTCAGACTTGGTCCTCCGTCCAGAAGCATGTTTTGATTTGCTTGTCAGTCTAGTTCGTCTCCCTCGAGATGCCAAGCAGAAATATAAAGGGAAAGGGAGAAGAGGCAAACAGGGGTGTCTGAGTTGTATTTGAACACTGCTCAGATGGATTAAATAAACACTGAATCCCTTGGTGGGCTCGTTGATCCATGGACGCGTCGGTCACATTTTTCCGCTTCTCCCAGGTTCTATTTTTGCCGAGGAAAACACGCCACCGCGTTGTAAGATGTACAGTGGACTTACACCACACTTCCTGTTTGAGCATCATCACATGTTAAAAGCCTGCCTCACCATGGCAACGACAATATTTGGGATATCAACATTTCTCTTACGCTTTAGAATCATGGAGGAGATCATATCATTCTGCCCGCATTTGGTATAAAACAAACGAACCCTAAAGAAAGCACATCGTCGAACATCCATGTGAGCTGCTCTGCGTGATGTATGCTGAAATTATGCCGCACGTCCTGTCTGTGAGGCGTAATATCTAAACGGATTGCCTCGCCATGACAACACTGCTAAAGATATCGACGATCCCTTTGCAATTTAGCATCGTTGACATCATGATGGACAACTTTATTGACTAAAAAGGTTTGTTTGAATTTCAGGAATCCCCAAAGAGGAGTATTTATTATGTGAAACCTCTCAAAATCCATAATGGCTGACTTCTTGCTGGGCAGAGTTAATGGAGACGAGTGCAATTAGGAATATGAAAAATGTCAACGGGGGCACTATTGATGACGACCATTTCTGATGATGATGCTGTGTTGAAGAACTCGTAAACAGCCCCAAACCCAGAGGACACCCGTGGTACTTGGACCCTCACAGATTGTAAGTGCATTCCTCACCTCATCCAGGGAACCGTTCTCCACCCTGAACCTTCCTGCTCTCTGTATGGCTCCGTCTGCATCGCTGGAGATCAGCTGTGAAGAGACACAAAGCAGTTTATCACCATGTCCATGATCCATTACGTGCTGTGGAGGTGTACGTACAGTAGCTTTGAAGGAAGTGACAATCCCAATCTCTCACACATTCAGAGCTATTCTCGTTACCTGTTAATATGAAACAGTTTCAACCAACTAGACCTACAATATAGCACTTTTTGTTTTAACACTGTAATAAAGGTATCAGCTAAATAGATTTTTGTTAATAATCAGTAATACAGATTACTCTTTTTTTTTTAAACTCTGGTTGTACTCTTTATTAATGAGGACGGTTTTTTTACGTGCCTTTAGAGGCAGAAAGTCAACCGAACAGCGCTACATGTGTGATTCAGTGTATGCCGCAACAGTTAAAGTGGGACATCACATCACATACCAATGAATGTCCCAAAGAAGTTATTTTTAGTTACACTGCAGTGTTGGAACACTGTTCCAATTCCCCATGTCATAAACTTCCTAATATTCACTCGCTTCACAGGACTCATTTTGCACCGGCACTCCATGTTTGCTTCTCTTGAAACTCGCAACCTGATTGGTTAGGAGGTAAAAAAAAAAAAAAAAAAAAAAAAGGAGTTTGACATCATGCTGAAAATGTTTTTCTGAATTTCTTTCAGCTCTGAAAGCTCCGTTGTGACTAAAAAATGCTGACGGCGGCACTTCCAAGAAAAGTGGCTGCTTTCCACCCGCCTTGCTTCCCATTCGAGTGTCTGTAAAAAAAAAAAAAAAAAAAGTGCACTGGGGTTTGAGAGGAAAAAAAAAACCATCAAGTGGGAAAGTATTCTAATAACTGGTTTTAACTTTAGACCTGAAAAAAGGCCGACCGAGTCCATGTGAGGGATTTAAACCTTGCCCTTTGGCAATCTTTCCTGATGTCGTGTTAAATATGACCGAGTTTGTGTTTTTTTTTGTGTTCACAACACTATTGAGAGCCTTGCAAGCCTGAGAACATCTTTAAAACACGTTACAAAATAGCATGGAGCTGTTTACTGAAAATATTTCCTTATGTTGATTTTTTTTTTTTTTACATATTCTCATTAGTAAATGTATCTCTGTGTCTATTCTGGAGGAAAGGAGAAATGAAAGGGAAACATCATTCTTCTCATCCCTTCTCACCTTCCCGCTCTCATTTCTTCTCCTTTTAGTGAGTCCTCGTTTAGTTATTTTCTTAAAGTCACTCAGCTGGAGTTGGATGAGTTTGTGTTGGAGGTGAGAAATAAAATGTGATTATGAAAGAGAAGGAGAGAGGGAGACGGAGAGGGAAAACGTGAGTGAGGCCACTGTGGCACGAACTCTGCTATCAACACCTGATAATCGGCACACAGAAATACATACATTCATGCGCTTACATACACACACACGCACACACACTTTTGTTTACATGAAAGCCCTTTGGTGACAATGGAGAACCAGCTGCACACACAATTTGAGACTAATTACAGAGAGTGTGTGTGTGTGTGTGTGTGTGTGTGTGTGTGCACGAGTGTGTGTGTGTGTGCGAGAATAGGTGAAGCGAGAGAAATTGTGTGTGTCAGCAGCTACTCTATGTTCACTACAACCTGTAAATGACTCTTGGTAATGTATGAAGCACATTCTGGTGTGTGTGTGTGTGTGTGTGTGTGTGTGTGTGTGTGTGTTTGCTGTATGTGTGCGCATCTCAATCCCCTTTGACACAATGTAATCTCTTTTGCACTGGGAAATTGTGACATCCTCCAGACGGAACGACGTTGGTTGCTAAGCAACAGACGATAGAACCTCACCCATCCCCTCTCCATTTGCGCCCACTCTCTCTCTCTTTCCCCCTTTTTACTTCCATCCACCTGTTGGTCAGCACACTCTTCTCTCTTGCTCCCTCTCTCACTGTGTGCATTCACTCATCGTATGGGTGTATCTCATGGGATAAAATATACCGACACCATCTCCACTTTTTGAAATCGGGGAACTCCATCGTTTGATCCAATCACAACCACAGTAACAAGACTGCTTATTCTAATACACACATTAACATGTGAAAATAGAAATCAGTATGTTCTAATGACTGGCAATGAGCATCATTAATTACGCTAATGATCTTCCTAATACAGCCAGAACACAGACTAAAGTAATTAGCTCATCCCATTAGTACAAATACGTTTTGACAAATACAATAATTTGGACTAATCGTATGATTCTGATGACTGAATGACCGATGACAGCACATTGGTGGTAGACACTGGACGCGTGAAATGTTGATCAGTGAATAGAGATAATAGAAAATGTGTTCGTTTTTATATAAAACCCTGCGTCCAGTACCCTGAGTTACAGCCATACCGCCTCGCTCTGGTGTGGCCGATCATCTGCCTTGTTCTAGAGGAGCCAACAGGACAAGTCGCTGGGCTACTACGGCTGTGTGATCACACTTGCACATATGCACTCACACTCGCGCTAGTGTTCACACAATTTTACATGTGCTAATGTTTGATGGCGATGAGCTGTTAATGTGTAAAAAAAAAAAAAAAAAAAAAAGGGTGGGAGTCGGGCTGAGGAATAATGTGCACTTTAACGTTAGATACAAGTACAAACAATGGAAGTAGCGGATGGGTTTGTGCTCTGTGAAAATGTCAAGAGGAGGTACTACAATATTTCCTACCAAACACGTAACCTGCTAAAACCATCTCAGACGTGAAACCGAGCGGGGCGAGAAAATGGCTACTGCTTACCCAGCATGCTGCTCTTGATGATCAGCCGCTCTCGGTCATTGATGATGAAGAATCCCGACGCGACGGAAACAACTAAACTTCTTCCGAAATGCTTTTCTGACATAGAGCAAAACTCACTGCATCCCTACTCGATCCGAAGTAACTAATGTACCTAGCTAATGCACTTTATTTAGCTAATGCTCACTTTTCAGTCCTTTCGGTATCTGGAAATGAGATCGCTTCCCACAAACTCTGAAATAAAACAACCCAGTCATTTTCTTTTGCGCTGCCTGAGTCAGAAAACATCTCATCCAACAAGCCGCTCAGTTTTGGCTCCCTTCTTACGTCAGAAGAGCTCATAAGAATTACATCGCCCATGGCTTGAGAACCAGCACCACGAGGCGATTTAAACACGGGAACTGCTCTGGTGTCGGCTGCACAGAGCAGCACACGCCGTCACATCGACAGAAGAAGAACGGAGTGGATCGGGTTTGTTTCTTTGGTGGCCACGTCCCAGCTACAGTCGGCAACAGCCTGTTTGTGTGTGACAACCACTTCAGTGTCGGACTGCTTCACCGACTCGGGTCAGTACAACGCTGGACTGGCTACAACATAGTTCCTGAAAGAGGGATCAATACCGACAGCATTTGGCAAAACTGAAAACAAGGGAAATGTAAGTATTAAAAAATAATTGTTATGTGCTTTTTTGGGTGTTTAGCTGAGTGTGTGTTCCTCTGTTCTGTACATGTTATAGAAAGTTATTGCCATTACAGGATCCACAATACTGTTAACGCTATCAGGTTGTTAGGAAAACAGAAAAGAACCTTTTTATCAACAACTCCTAAAGAACATGAGGGACCAATGAGAGCATGTGGAGGGAAAATGTGCTTAACGTCCACATGGAATTTGGCAATTGAGTATGTACGTGTAAGTGAGTACGTACGTTTGTGTGTGTTGCTGCTAGAATGAGCCGAGACCTGAACTTGGGGCAAACTAAGTGTTGTGTAGATGCAGTAATGCGATCAAAAATTGATTCGGATCCCGAGGCACATCTCACCTGCTGTGCCGGCTGTTGAACTGTGCATGCGGGCTTCTAGTTGCCATGGTAGCACGATGCCGCACTTGTGTCGGCACACCCCGCGGAAGACGGGGGGCGGGGTGAGAGTGGCTCGTTATCATTTAAAGGAACATGCACTCAAACCGGCTGTTCTGAACAGGGCTGTTTAGACAGGGTGAGAAGGGGTTTAATCCTTGGGGTATTTTGGCCAACGCATGTCGCGGACATTTCATTAAGCCCTCGGAGAACTGTGTCGACTTGTGGAAAAGGGGAATAATATGTCACCTTTAACATCAACTTGCTAACGTTCTAAAGAACGAACCTAGTAGGTTAAGTGCGTGGATACGTGAGTGCGTTTTCACGCCCACTATGTAAACTGAGGGAACAGAAACAGACACAGAGCTAAATGAAATGTTCAATTATGTCCCTGATTGATTAATACTAAGTAGGTTACTCATCTTGGTATCAAAGATACAAAGGAAACCAAAGGCCTTTGAGCAACCCATACAGAAGCAGGTGCAGAAAATGAGAAAGAAATGGAATTGCGCTGAAAGAAAATGTCAAAATTCAGGATATTAGTGGTTTGTATCAAATTCAACAGAGAACTCTAGGTCTAGGAGCGATCGAGTCTGTGAGAGTCATGTAGACGTCACGTGAGATACTTTGCATTTGAAACGTGATGATAAGGGGGCACACTCTTCCAGAAAATAATCAAAAACCAACAGGAGTCGAGATTGATGGCTGATCAATGCAGTAAGTATTCTAATGAATTCAGACGTGCCTGCGGGGAGAGTTAATGTCTGTGCGTACGTGTGTGAGAGGGAAATTAAAGCCTTGCTAAGAATGCCATGCACAAAGATTAATGTCTGCATTGTTTAAAACACAATATCTTTTTTTTTTATGTTCCGTTTCTGAAAGGCACAGAAAAGGGCCACTTCTGAAGAAGGCTTACGAAACACGACCGGTGAGAACGGGAAGCTCGAGGGGGAATAAATCAGGGCTGTTGTGATTGCGGATATATAATTGATCTCATCAGAGAACCTATGAATGCGATATCACGCCTCACACACAGCAGAGCCGGGAACTCGAAGGGAGAGAGGAGAGAAGAGGTGGGAGACAAGGGAAAGAATATAGACAGAGAATATAAAAAAGATCTTCGCAGCAAGAAAGAAGGAAAAGGTGCACCTACTGTAGTTTAAATTGCAGTAACAAAAAAAGTCGTACAAACCTGAGCAGATTTCATCATCGGTTTGCGCAAACCACTGAATCTTAAATATCTGAAAATATTTCAATTGATAATCCGTGCTTGGAAAAAATATGAAGTCTGTGGAACGGTTCACCATCTTATATCTCTCAAGAAAAACGATCAACTATGCTAGACCCAATTTAAAGAACCCAATTTCAAATTCACCTGGATAATACTGTTCAAAAATCATTCTTAGCCTAACGCCAGTTTTTAGTATTAAAACTGATACATCACTAAAAATGAGAAAATAAAACACGGAATATGGAGAATGGAATATCCATGAAGTTTGGATTTGCTGGATGGTAAAACATTCCAGTGTGGCTTTTCCACACTAAAATATGTTTTAATGAGCTACATTTACTAGACATTCATTTTCATGAGGTTTTAAAAGTAGAATATGGTGATAACGAGAGAGAGAGAGAAAAAAAACCCCAAAACAAAACAATGTCATGTTTGTGCGTCAGGATGCATGATGAACCATTTCATTCCCAATCCCTGGAACCCTGAGTTACAGCAGAAATGCCTCTACAGATTCCCACCACCACCTCTCATATCATTTAATATGAAGTTTACTGGCTGCAGTAGAAAGAGAAGAAAGAAAGCGAGCACAGAATATTGATTAACATCTGAGGCGCTTCTTTATGTGCTCTTTTTATGTGCAACCTTGTATTGTGTAAAAGGTTAACAGTGCAGAGGTCACAGATTGAAATTAGACATGTGACCTTTTCTCTGGGTCGTTATCAAGCCACCCAGAGAAAGGTTCCATCTCTTGCTCTCCCCACTGATTTACCTCTCTCTCTCTCTCGCTCTCGCTCTCATTCAGTCACACACAAAGAGATGTGCGCAATAACAATAAAATTTAAAAATAAAAAAAAAAATAAAAAAACAGGGACCATCACACAAGTGGCAGCTACTTTTAACTTGCACATACATCCACATTCACACAAATGTTACTGCACTGCACATCAGACTTTACTTGGATTGATTTGAAGATGCCTGTATATTCAGCAGCTACACTCAAACACATAGTAATGTTGAAATGATTTGGCCCATGCACTAATATGTGATTACCTGTCAAGGCCCTTAGTGTTTTATATTTGTAGCTGCCTGCATTGGATAGTGGTCACCAATGCATTTTCTTCTTTTTGTAGAGCAAAAAGTTTTTATTTGTGTTTATGAATTTTTATTAATGCACTTCACTAGTGGGCGGCACAGTGGTGCGGTGATCAGCACTGTCGCCTCACAGCAAGAAGGTCCTGGGTTCGATCCCCGGGTCACCCAGAGTGCTTTTCTGTGCGGAGTTTGCATGTTCTCCCCGTGCATGCGTGGGTTTCCTCCGGGTGCTCCGGTTTCCTCCCAC
>JAQQZU010000017.1:10364552-10375551 GCA_030068025.1 Parauchenoglanis punctatus
TATGTCTGGCGCCCTGGCTCCCGGTATACACCTAACTGTAGCTGCTGGTGCCCCTAAAGGCCTGGCTAATTTCACGTGACTTATGATAGAGTCTCCAATAACCAGAGCTCTTTCATGTTTCTCAGCAGGCGCTTCACTGAGGAGAGCAAACCTGTTAGACACGTGACGTGGAGAGGAGTGGTGCTCACGTGGGCACGTGACTCACGTAACTTAGCGTTAGCTTTGGCTCTGCGATTATGCCGCCGAGTCGTCACCCATTCTCTCCGCTGTGAGGGCTCTAATGCCTGAGCTGGGGGATTGCTAACTCCGCCTGAGGCATCCAGACTTTCCCCTACAGGCACTACACTGCTCTCACTCTCACTAACCCTCGCTAGAGACTGGATGTGCACCTCTAATGATGCAATCTTCTCCGTCAGTGAGCTAACTAATAAACACTTATCACAAGTAAAGCCCTTGACATTTCAGACATAACCCAACTGTTTTTGGTGGCACGGTTTCTGCTACAGCTTCAAAATGACTTCAACTTGTTCTGTGGAAGGTGGGATATTCACCCAGGTCACAGAAAAGGTGGTATGACCCCTAACCAGTTGTGGGCAATGGAAAGTGTCAAATGTGGTCCACTTTTGACACTAGTTGCCAGCTACTTTGTACATGATGCTGTCAGTCTTTATTGTTTAAAATACAAACCATGAATTTAGCACCACTTCAGTTTTATCCATCTGTTCTTATGGACCAATTGTCTGTAGAAACTGCAAAACATTTGTTTGGTACTTTATCATTAATGCTTCAACATATAAAAATAATTGGTAGGTAAAAGTTTTGGGTTTCCTTTGTATTGTACAGAATTTTTTTTTTTTTGCCTTGACATTCACTCGCAAGTATTGTGCGCAGAAGGCTAATAGGTGAAGCTATTATTGTTAAAGAAGGCCGACTATTCTCAAATGAAACATACAAAATGTATGTATATTTTGAAATAAAATGGTTAAGAAAAGGCTTTTTTGATTAAAAATATTCAGTAGGCATGAGAAGTGGGAGGGAACTGCTGATATTAGGATGGACATGTACCCGCTTTGTCCGCCCTACATGCTGTGTAGGTACTTTGTATAAAAAAACATTTTTATGTCTTCATATTCCCTATTATATGGTATATAATCTGCTATAATATTGGTCTTAATGCATCTCTAGGTTGACTTAAGTTTAGAGAAGGAGGTTCAGTCTGTTTGATTCCCTGGACCAGCAAGGAAATGTGTGCTCACTTCACTTGTGTACGTGTGTGTTCAGCGCTTGGATGGGTATTTAACCCATCCTATGATTAGTCCAGGGTCTAATTTCCCCTTGGAGAAAAGTTCTCAGCAGCTGCAGCCATATGGAGAGATGGATTCAGAAAGAACCTCCTGCTACCCAAATACACGTCCCACACAGCCTCCATTTCCAGTGTCATAAATAAGTGTGAGTAACTTATTGGTGTGTGTGCTCTGAACAATTTAGGAGTATTAATTGTTTAATAAAGACTTTTAATCATTGTAGGTTGCGGCTTGTGCTAAAAATGGAAGTGTTACCAGGAGTCCGTACGAACAAAGGACACTAAAACACTTTCTCCATGTACAAAGAGCAGAAAGTACATTTGTAATGCTTGATGATGTAGTCACAGTACTGTTATTTAAGCTCCTTTGTTTCTGTAACCTGTGTCAAGTGTTTAACGTATGTTTTCACAGTTATCTGTTTGGACCTTGTCCTTGCTGTAGCCTTTGCCTGTGCTATCCCTGTTTGCTATGTGTTTTGACCTTAGCCTTCCTTTTGGATTTTGTCTTAGCCTAGCATTTAATATAAATGTCTGCCTGGTGTTTTCACCATTGCCATCACCGTTGATTTAAAATAAAGTTTCCTACACGTACATCCGCTTCCGTCCTGCTCACCTGACATTTGTAAAATTTTTAGTTTATGCAGGATTGTTAGTAAATTAGAAAGAAATTTATTTACAGTCAACATTTCAAAGTGTTTCAATTTTTACATTATTTCCATTAAAACTGTCAATTTAACTCATATATTTTAAATGCAGTTTAATTTACATAATAGAGTTATTGTGTAAAACAGTAGCTGATGATCCCAGGCTGAGTCTAAAACCAGTGTTTTAAGGTTTCTGTTTAATGTAAAGTTTTATCATAATTTGGGAACAATGAGGAAATGAGCGGGAATTAGATCCTTTACCTGCATGTTTCCTCAAACAGATAATACCAGACGTAATTGAACCTATTCTAAAAAATAATCAAATCTTAGCATTGGCTATGTACCTAAATACTTTAAATTAGCAGTTATCAAACCCCTGATTAAAAAAAACCTGATCTCTACCCCAGTCAGTTGTCCAACTATAGGCCAATATCAAACCTCCCTTTTATTTCCAAGATCCTATAAAAGGCTGTAGCACAGCAATTATGCTTTAACCTTCATAGGAATAGCATTTATGAAATGAATCAGTCAGGATTTCGACCTCACCATAGCACAGAGACAGCACTAGTTAAAGTGGTAAATGACCTACTACTGGCCTCTGATCAGGGTTGTGTCTCTCTGCTTGTGTTATTTGACCTTAGTGCAGCTTTTGACAGCATTGATCATACTATTCTCCTTGATAGATTAGAAAAGGCTGTGGGAGTTAAGGGAACGGCCCTCTTCTGGTTCAGGTCTTATTTGGCTGACATTTGGTCAACATTTTGTTTGCCTTCATTTTAAATGTAACTGACCAACATGAGAAAATGGCTGGTTTTCTCATTTCATCATTTCGACCCTATAATGCTTACTACTACTGCTACTAGCCAAATATTAACCTTTTCCTGCCTCAGCAATCCAGCAAGCAGCACAAAATCCCCCTGATATCCATCAACATCTAGCTTGCCTAAATAAGCCAGAACATAATTACATGCAATGTAGAGTCAACATATACTGTAGGCCTAGTATGCTTTTTTTAATTATACAAATCATTGGATTTGACTGAGTAGAAAAGTTGTCTCTAATATTAGCCAGTTAACATGGCTATCTGTCAGTAAACTAATCCACCTAATCCATAAATTATGATGTGATCTCAAACTTTATATGGATTAAATAAAAACTAGTTAAATAACATGGTACTTAGGTTAACCAGGATAACAATAATGTCAACAAATGTTTTACCTCTCATGACCTAATAAATAGCCTATATGACAAACCTGGAGAGATCAGGGAACATCTTCAAGGTGTGTATGTGAATTTGGAATGAGTTAAAATGAGACAGTTGAACAGTAGCAATAGCAGTTTAGGAAAATGGTAGGTGTAGGGGCTAGGGGCTCGCCAATCATCAGATTCGAACACACCCAAATGGTCAAACGTGTCAAAGCCTTACAATTCAAAAGAGAATGTAAACTACAGCCAGCAGGATAGGTTTGGGGACATAGAAAAAAATATCTGGGATTCAGCCCAATAGCCTGGCCCTAGGGACACCCTTGCACATATGTGCAAGATTTGCAGGTCCTGCATTCTGCTTCGTGTGGATCCCAACTGAGACAAAAACAAAGAAATTGTTTTGTCCTGCAATTCATCTGTGAATTTACATTTGTGTTTGGATGTGGTTGTATTTTTCATTGAGCACATCTCACATGCCTGGGTTCAGGCACAGAGAACGACCTGTTGACCAAGTTTCACGTCTCTCAGACTTTTATTTCATGAATTTCTATCAGCTCAGGATACCATTTATTGCATTCCTGTCAGAAATGATCCAGCCAGTCATGCATACCTTGACACAGGAACCATCGGTCAGGCTCAGAAAATCCTCCTCAGTGATGTGTGAGGTGACTTTTCATTATTTTATACCATTATTAGTATTTAATGCTCATTCTGACCACCTTCTTCTTTCGGCTTATTCCCTGTTCCGGGGAACCACAGCAGATCGTCTGTCGTCTGCTTCATCGATTTGGCTGGAGTTTTTCTGCCAGATGCCCTTCCTGACGCAACCTTCCCAATTCATCTAGGCTTGGGACCGGCACCATGAAACACTAAATTTGTGAATGGTCCCAGCCACTAGGGGGCACTCACAATCGCACCTATGGGCAATTTAGAGTAGCCAATTAACTTAATTCACATGTTTTTGAACTGTGGGAGGAAACCCACTCATACACAGCAAGAACATGCAGACTACACACAGAAAGGTACCCTGGGTGATCCTACCCACTACGCCACCACCTTCTGCTTCTTTAACAGTACATAAATATAAAACTCACTATCACCCATTCTATCCTGCTTAGTATTAAACCTGCATGACAGCTACAGAAAATACAGGCTGCATTATCATCTCTTAGTGTTAATTTTTACAAGGGTCCACTTACACTTTTTTAGCCCCAAAAAAGAGCCAGATATCTCCTCTTCTCTTGATCATGTTGACTCTGTGAATAAAATCTAATCTGAATTCAATAAAGTAGTCATAATTTGAACTAATACATTTACTCAGTCTCAGCACACATGGATTTTAATATTGTAATACTAACCCTAACCCTACCCAACCAGGAAAAACGTCTGAATGCCTGAAGGAAAACAAAGGGGGTGTCTATAAAAGTTAACATCAATAAGGCAAAAGACTAACTGAACCATCACAGACACACAATTAAGTAATAAAGTATACTGATTTCAAAGTGTATCTCTCACAACTACTCCTCCAAAGCATCACTACTCATGACTGAGTACCAGTGTTAACATTAAACAATATATGGCATTTTATGATGGTAATGAAATGCCAAGCCAACATTGGTTAGCCACCATGAGTTAGCTGAGTAAGGCAAACATTAACTTTAGCTAACTAATGTCAGTTAGCCAAACAGTAACTTAATTCAGACTCAAGGTAAGAAAAGGAAGTGTATGAATCAACTAAACAGCTAATTAACCTACAGGTGCCTCCATTGGCTTGCACAACGCACAAGAGCTAAGACCTTAATGAGGATTAAGGCTAAGAAATAGTATGGTCCATTTTAGGGGTGTCTGAAGTCATATTACAAGATTCTTTCAGGTATGGATGTGGGAAATATATTGTAATATTTACAATTACAATTGAAAAAATATAAAAATGTTTTGACTCCCTCCCCCCAACCTGTTGTGTTTTCCTCTTTTTTAATTAGTGATTAGATTTAAGATTTAATTAGTGATATCAGACCCCCCCCTTCAAATCAAGCCCATAATTCAATCCCTGTGTGCAGCTTGCTTGTCATGTGACTTCATCTCAGCTTTTATAGCACCAGCTTCAGGTTCAGACACTTATTCAGTGCTTTATTTCATTTATGCTTGTGGTTTGGTTTTTTAGAAGCTGTGTGGGGAAGTAGTTGTGGATATGTTTTGTCACGCTTACCTGTGTCCTTTGCTTCTTGTGTGTGGTAAGTACTTATATGGAGTTAGACAGTCACCAAAGTGGTTTGTAAATGATCTACAGTTTGCAAAATGTTATTGTTTGATTGAAAGGCTTGTTTCTACTTCTTTCATTTGAGTACTGTTCCCTTTCTGTTC
Source organism: Parauchenoglanis punctatus (assembly GCA_030068025.1). Lineage (NCBI taxonomy): Eukaryota > Metazoa > Chordata > Actinopteri > Siluriformes > Auchenoglanididae > Parauchenoglanis > Parauchenoglanis punctatus. Next base: position 10,370,070 of record JAQQZU010000017.1, read on the forward strand.
TTTGATCCTTTAATCCTGCTGCTATGGATTGTCATTCTGGCTTCCCTTGCTCAGATTTAATGGTGTCCAGCTTTCTATTCTGTCCTATGATCTTTTAAATAATTTAGGTCCTTATGACATGACCAAGCTTCTTTAGGTTAAGCTATTGTAAGGAGCATGATATACTGTCCTTGATTTCTTATGTTGTGCTATTCACACAGGAGACTTTCATTGTATGTTTTGTTCAAACAAGGTTTTTCTACTTGTCTGTTCCCTTGAATACTAGGACTTCTGTGCATAAATACTCTTAGACTTCATTAAATCAGACTGAGTTTAACATGACTTTGTCTGGATCATTCTCCAAGCGCACTTGCCACACAAAGAGACAGTTATGGAGTCGAAGAGTGATTCAGGGTCTAATGGTTATGAATACAAAATGCAGGGTATGTCTCAAATGTAAAGAATGCATTCAGTGTGTCCTTTGTTTTACAAATGAAGGACTTTTTTTTTTTTTTTTTTCTCCTACAAATATACAGCAACATGTCATTTGTAGCTTGCATGACTTGATGCTATTCTGCTTGTATGAGCTTCAATTGCTCTGATTTTCTCTCAAATGGGCTGAGCAACAAAACAGCAGGTGGTGCCAGAGGGGCCTGTTGTCCGTTGTCTGTTGTCCCTTCCGTTCATTTAACTGTCAATTTCTCCAGTGCCTGTAAATGTAGCTTTAGTAACCTCCTTTTAATAACCGAATTAGGCAAATGTTAGTTGAGGTGAAGAGAACTATCTTTTTAATGTTGCTAAACATGTCAATGTCTAATTTGGGAAGGAAAAATGTTTTTGATGGAATGAGCCATATGAATGAAGTGTCATAGCTGATCAAAGTTTAAAATGTATGGTTGAAATGTGAAATACCTAAATTTCTCTGCTCCTTTGTAGTTCTCTGGCAGGCTGATGTGCTTCTGTCAACACCTTCCAAGAGCCTGACATTTCCTACTGAGCAGCCAGTTGGGGAAGAGGCCCTTGCACCTGAAATCCCACCTACCACAAAAGGCTCTGCCAGTGCAGCAATGGAGACTGCAACCACCAAACCATATTTGCCCTATGCTACAACTTCCCAGACTGCTCCACACAGCAGTGATGTAGAAGAAACAATTGAGCAATCTAATACTACAACTGTTGTACCAACTACCCCTCAGCCCGCCAGTTCTTCAACGGCGCCCCCGACCCCTCAGCCTGCCAGTTCTTCACCAGCTCCTCCAAGCCTTTAATCTGCTGGTTCTATATGTACAACAGTGTCAAAGTATCAAATTAAAGTACAAATAAATATGAAGGCAGGAGTTTTGTCTCTTTACTTGGCATGTTTCACAGGGTTTAACTAGTCTGACAAAATGCTATCTAGTGTAATCTAGGAAGTGAGCAGGGCAATGGAAATGTCTGTTGCTTGACAAAGGACTTTATTGCAGGAACGTGTCTTCATCAGTGGTGATTATACTGGTATAGATGAGTTTCAGAAGCATGTTTTTATGTTTACAGAGGCTTTTGATTAAAATTTGACATGGCTTTTTACTTTCCTTGTTTTGTATGTGATGTCTGGATGTTTTACAAATGGTGTCCTGATTTGCAATTGCTAGAGGAATGTGGCTCCTTTTGACACTTCAGACCCAACCCGAAGCTGCAGCTTCAAAATGACTTCAACCTGTTCTGCAGAAGCTGGGACAGTCACCCAGTTCACAGAGAAGGTGGTATGATCCCTAGCCAGTTTTGGGCAATGGGAAGTGTCAACCATTCTTTTCCTGAACCAAACATGGAGGCATGTATTCTTCTTTTGACTGTAGTTGCCAACTACTTTGTATGTGATGTGGTAAGGCTTTATTGTTAATTAAAAAAAAAGTGCTGGACAATGGAAAAATAAATGGAATGTTGCCAGAGCTTTAGGTAGGCCTTTGTGTTACGTTTACTGGTTCAGTATGTTTTTAGGGTCTGACCATACCGCACATTGACTAGAAGAGTAACGGCGTCATTGCAGATGCACGTTCTAGCATTCTTGTTCCTGAGGCTGAAGGGCCCTTGATGAGCAAGTGGCAGCATCACAGCAAGCTGTAGTCTCCAAAATTGCTTCACAGATGTTTGGCTGGGACATCAATTTAGCACCACTTCAGTTTTGTCAGTCAGTTCTTATGGACCAATTGTTTGTAGAAACTGCAAAACCCATTTGTTTTGTACTTCATCATTAATGCTTCAATATATTAAAGTAATCAGTTGGTAAAAACTTTGGGTTTCCATGTATTGTACAGAATTTAGTTTTTTTGCTTTCATTGACAGTCACAAGTATTGTGCACAGAAGGCTAATAGATGAAGCTATTATTGTTAAAGAAGGCTGACTATTCACAAATGAAGCATACAAAATGTACGTATATTTTGAAATAAAATGGCCAAAAAATAGGCAAGAAAAGGCTTTCATTTTGATTAAAAACTTTCAGTAGGCATGTGAAGTTGGAGGGATCTGCTATTGGGGTGGACATGTCCCCTCTTTGTTCAACTTGCATCCTGTCTAGCTACTTTTGTATAAAAATACATTGTCTTCATATTCCCTATTATATGGTGTATATAAGTTATGTTGGTCTTAATGCATCTCTGTGGCCTTAAGTTTAGAGAAGGAGGTTCAGGAGTGAAAGGTTGTCCGTTTGATTCCCTGGACCAGCAAGGATTTAACCCATCCAATGATTAGTCCAGGGTCTAATTTCCCCTTGGAGAAAGATTCTCAGCAGCTGCAGCCATATAGAGAGAAGGATTTGGGAAGAAGCTCCTGCTACCCAAATACACGTCCCGGACAGCCTCCATTTCCAATGCCAAAAATGAGTGAGTAAAGTTGTGTGTGTGTGTATGTGCATGCGCTTTGAACAATTTAGGAGTAAGTGTTTAATAAAGACTTCATCACTGTAGGTTGTAGCTTGTGGTTTAAAAAGTGGAAGTGTTACCAGTAGTCCGTACAAACAAAGGACACTAAAACACCTACATGTACAAAGTGTAGAAAGTACATTTGTAATGCATACACTGTAAGAGTTACATCATGTGCTTTAGAGACAGACATGCACATCCCAGATGTTTTTCTCCAGAACTCAAGTTCATTATTCTAGTTCATGTGCTGTGCAGATGGAGGTCATTCATTTTTGTGCAAGCATTAATAAAAAAAAAAAGAAAAGAAAATAGATTTTAATTGTTATTTATAGCTGGCATTTGTTTGGTCATAGCCAGAGAGTCATAGTTACAATTAAACAACACCCCCCCCCCCCCCAACCAGAAGTCAAACTTTGTTTCAGTAAAGCTTTACAAGAAATGAGTTATGCTACAAATGTGTTAGGTTTTTATTGATTTATGGCTTATCACACAAAGATGCAAAGGCACATTTCAAATATTAAACAGTTTTATAAACATCAATATTGTTTGTTGGGAGTTAGAGACCATATATCTTGTAATTGTCATTCTTTCATGTCTAGTATTTTAAACCTTCAGGTATGTCCTGACTCTATTTACCATGAGAAGACCCCTAACATGAGCAAAAAGTGAGGGTCACACAAGGGTTAAAGGAAATAGAAATTTAATTTTTTTTTACAAGCCATCAATTCACAATTTATTTATATTTAAAAATAAAGGAGAAGCTTCTGAAAACGTGTTCAGTAAAAGATAGGGAGATATTGTGCAGACTTGCCTTACTCCTCAAGAAAGGATAAATTGTGAGAATGTACTATCTTTACATTTATTTTAACTATTCCCATTTTTATATAAAGTTTATCCATTTTATATAATAAAGAACCAAAGCCAGTTTTAAAGCATTTTCAGAATGATTTCTCAATTGAATCACACAATCAAAAAGTGACTAATAATTCTGGGTCATATCTGCACCGGTTCCGACACCCTCACCTGTGCAAGAGAACACATCCCCAACCACCTTCGGCATGGACACAGACATGCACTCTGATAATGATATGCCATCCAACTCCGAAATGGACATTGTCATTAATGAACGCTCCGTTACAGAAATGGACTACACAGCCTAAAAAAAATATGGCAGAGCACCTCCTGTGCTCAACCTCACCTGACTTCTGAGTAGGAGCAGGTGTCGTGGAGAATAATTGATGACTCAGGCTTTGATTTCAGAAGCTAACGACTTTTATTCGGTGATTAAATAAACGCCGGGACGTTCTGCAGATGACGACCCTGTCCCCCGAACTGCTCTATGCTTTTATATGGTTGCTCCACAAGAGACTCCATTGTTCATAGGCGGACGTCCTAGGCAACATCTGGATTACTTCATCTTTAACATCCTGTGGGCCTCAATGTATAGCTCAGATTCCACCTTCCAGGGGCCCCCCTATGCCCCGTTACGCACACACATATCAGATCTGCTGGCTAGGTTAAAACCCGATTATAACTAAATGAGGTATATGAAATGGGATAAAATACATGAAATATGGAATAAAATTTCTCCTACACAGGTACATCCAATCACACAGGGAATAAAGGTACTCTGACACACACACTTCTTTGCAAAGCATTAGCTCAGCTCTTCCGTGTGTCTACTATTGCCAAGCCTTTATTTTCTGAGTGATCACCCTATTCTGACCTTTTTCTGTTTTGACTTCCCGAGTTTGGTTTTGCTCAGTTTGTGTTGTACGTCAATCGACTGACCTTTTGCCTGTTTACGACTTACCCTCTGCCTGCTGATTTTGTACCTCTGCCTACTTTGTTTAATAAAGTGTCTACAGCAATTACATCCTACCTGGTCTGGGTTGCATGATATTCTGCCTTTTACTGAACAGCTTTTCATAAGTCTGTGGTTGATGTTTAAATATAAATAAATGAATTGACGTCTCTTAAAGAATGTGCAATCTTGCCATTTTCCCTTAAGGATCAAGTAACACATTTAGGAGTTCATATAATGAGAGACTGAACGGAAAGGTGTTTCCAACTTTGAGCTGATTATTGATAAAAGAAAAATTAGATGTAATTCTTGGCTGCAAATAGAGCTGTCTTTGCTTCTCAAGGCAGAAGGCCTCTCTAGACTTACATATGCCTCACTCATAACTAGAAAAAGTTATAAAAATATAACACTCTATAGACATTTCATTAAAGGTTAGGTAAGACAAAAGACAAAGAAAAAAATATCATTGTAGTACATTATTAATGGTTTTCAAGACTTTTTAGAGTTTGTCATCCCTGGACTGAACATCTCAGCGGCCTATGAACACGGTCACTGAGAACTGTAACTCCCGGAACTCCTCTGCACTTTGTTCCCAGTCTCCTGATTATTGATTATTTGCACCTGTTTTGCATTGATGATGTAGTCACAGTCCTGTTATTTAAGCTCCTTTGTTTCTGTATCCTGTGTGAAGTGTTTAACATATGGTTTCACAGTTATCTGTTTTGACCTTGTCCTTGCTGTAGCCTTTGCCTGTGCTATCCCTGTTTGCTATGTGTTTTGACCTTAGCCTTCCTTTTGGAT